>PQWD01007947.1:0-243294 GCA_019425675.1 Leucinodes orbonalis
AATTAAGACGTCCTTTTGGAAGAAAATTAAACTATATCAAATAGTGATAATCACAATTACGATAGTTCTCTTCTCGAAGATCCTACTTATTCGAACCGGTGGTAGGTCACAAAAAATATGATAATAATAACAATTGACGATTCAAAAGTATCTGTAACAGATTTATTTGAATAAAGATTTTTGTCTTTCTTTCTTTCTTTCAGTTAATTTATTGTATTACCAATAGATAACTTTTCATTATATTATATTTAAAAAATAAATGCATAATAAAAGTTTTAAATATATAAATATCACAGAAAACCGATTTCTCGTAAACAGTTTGTTCCGTTACGTAGATTTAATTATTTAAAAATATTTATTTCCCACACATCACATAGATAATACTAAATCCTTGAAACGTAAGTATTTTTTGTGTATTAGAGGGATTTTTAAGAGAGGCTTTTTTACCCACTGAATTTTGTCTCAACCACTACAATCAAGTACTGACTAAATAATAAATATCTCAACGCAAAACCTAACTAACGATTTCGTGATATTATAGAATACGTGAATATAGAACATGCTAGAAGGTTACCTTTTGTAACAAACGTCACATGGCTCATCGAACCTCTCGACGTCTGAAAGCCACGTGTGCCTCAATGCCAACATATTCCCAAGCTTTGTACAAACATTTACAGAGTTATCCAAAACACTTACCACTTCACACATTTGTACTGAGTTAGACTAATACCGATGCGCACGTTATACTTAGGGTTGACAGCGAAGCATTCTCATTTATAATTCTACTTAAAGTTGTCGACTGTGTATCTATACAAATAAAATTGGAGTGTCAATTTGTAATATCGAAATAACCATTTACTACTTGCACAATATGAATGAAGCATACACCGAAATAACATTTTATATTAAACAAAATTGTCTGCCTGTCGGTTTGCCCCGGGTAATCTCTAAAACGGTTGCACCGATTTTGACGGGTCTGTTACTGGCAGGCAGCTGATGCAATAAGGAAATATAGGCTACTTTTATTTTAAGAAAATATGGGTTGGTGAGTAATCATGATCTCACAATTTATATTTCAACCAACGTCTCCTCCAACACTCTTCTGCTCCAACGGCCATCGGTTCTGCGATATACGTGACCACAGACATCCGAATATACAATTATTGGGAAATATTGGGAAATCTGTGTACGTGACCAACCCATAGCCACTTGTTGATACGGCGATCTATGTAGGTAAACTATGAAGGTAATGCAGGTTTTGTTATCTCGCGAATAACATACCTACAGGGAGTGTTCGGAGGAATTATTCGGAATCGTTCCTGCTGCCACATTTCACCACCGTACTTGGAGGCAAATCTCAAAATTTCATCGTGGTGACACCTGGATGATTTGAATTCCTTACAGTGCGTTTTTAACGTTATTTCTTGCCACAGACGACAAAGTTGTGGAATCAGTTGCTGTTGATATTTCCTGAGCGATACGACCTGGCGACCTTAAAATAAAAGCGTATTTGCTTTTAAAAGGCCGGCAACGCATTTTAGTTTCCTCTGGTATTGTAAAACATGGGCGGCGGTTTCATTAAGATCAGATGAGCCGTTTGCTCGTTTGCCTGATATAGCATAACAGCACAAAAAAAAAAACAAAATATCTATGCAAGGCGACAACCCTACCAGCCGAAGCGGATGCGTCCGAGGACACGAGATGCGCCAAAAAACCGCACACAGAGTGAGCGGAGTGCGTTAAATGAGCTATTGTGATCGCGATAGAGAGCGGTAAAGGTCGGAGAGGGTTAGTTCCGCGGTGTTTTTTCATGTATCCGTCATCATCATTACAGCAATTAATGTTAACAAGTCAAAACTTTATACAATGATATTTGTTTGTTTGTTAAAATAAATATTATAAAACACGAGAATAAGGCCTGTATTCTAGAATAAACTCAAGCGTTGATCTTTACTTAAAAAGAGCTATAAAGCGATAGCGCTATATATGATATAAAGCGGCATCCTGTTTTAAATCCATCAAAGTAAAAATCCACGCTTGAGTCTCGTTCGCTGCGCTGGCTTGGACACGACGAAAAAATAGAGTCAGAACGGGCTATGATGAGAGCGTACCTGGCTCGACCTATCGATACCTCTTTAGCGTCGTCCTAGATAAATCTTAGTCATCTGCAGACGTCGCACTGGCGGCAGGTTGTTGAGTATAGATATAGGTCGTGAAAGCCAAGATCCACTACTGGTGGAAGCTGGAGGAAAAAAGCGGAGGACCGGGATATCTGGCACAAAATGGAGGACATCTATGACCAGCAGTGGACTGCGATAGGTTGAAGAACGACTACGGGTCGCTGAGCCACCACCGTAATTAAGGTAGTAAAACTTTTAGACAGAGGGAACCGGTGAATGAGGTTGTATGCGTGGGTGCTTCTATCTCATTTGCTTCTACTAGCAGTTCTGCTTTTAATATGGGTAGGGAAACAAGTAACCTATCTTTAAGTACATATAAGTAACACTAACCATTAGTTATATCGCTACTCAGGGAAACCCGCCATTCCAAAAGAGCTGTGAGTGCCAATCAAATAACAAAAGGAGTGGGAAAAGGAAATATAGGGAAAAGAATGGGGTATTATGGGCCTCTGGTAAACTCCGTTGTATCGATCCTGTTGAGCTAGGCTATTTCTACCGAAGTATAGCTCTCCACACTTAGCCTTCAATGGAAATAATAAAAATGATGAGACATTTGAAATGACTGGATAGGTTAAGTATGTAGGATATAATAGTGACCAGGTTTTCTGTAATTCTTTATATTCTAATCACTACATATTATAACAAAGTCACTTTCTTTGTCTCTTTATCCCTATGTAGGCTTCATCATCATCAGCTCATTAAATGTCCCCACTGAGGGGCACGAGCCTACCCGTAAAGGGTTAATAGCCCGCGGGCCCAGTGCGGGTTGGACGACTTCACGCACAAACTTTGAATCTCTTCGTAGGCGTGCGCTGGTTTCCTCACGATGTTTTCCTTCACCGTAAGAGCGTCGGATAACGTACATATATTTTCAAAAATTCGAAAACACATTGGTACGTGGCGGAATTTAAACCTCAGCCCTCCCAGTAGGAAGGCAGCAGTAAACACCATTGAGCCACCGACTCTAGGTATGCTTAAATCTTCAAAACTACGCAACGGATCTTGATGCGGTTTTTTTTAATAAATAGGCTGAACCCTACGAGATTTATCAAACTAAAGTATTTTACACATTGAAAAGGTCTTCAGAAAACTCCGCGATGGTATATGTCAATTTCGGATATCCCACAAAACATTATTGCACCCGTGTGAAGCCGGGGAGGGTCGCTAGTACTACTATATTACAGTACTTACTATAATTTATATTGTAAGTTACTGCTAACCTTTGGGCCGTGGCTAAAGGTGAGGTTTTACTAAACCTTAGAGATGCTAATTAATAGTCTTCCTAAGTGATTAGTCCTTTATCTAATACTATTATGGCGGGAAAGGGAATTATGCTAGAACCAATATTGTTGTACTGCGACAAGAACAAATAGCTATATCTTAATACATAAACAAATATCCCTTCTCCCTAGGTATATGATATTAGTGCACGGGAATTGAGCCCGACACCCTTGGAGTAGAACGAAGATGCTTTAACATTGCACCATATGAGTGTGAGTGACAATAAACTTACAAGCTAGTACAGATAAAAATTGGCCAAGCGCGAGTCGGACTCGCCCGTGGAGGGTTCCGCAGCAGCAAGTAACATAAAATAAAGTAATTTTTATTTACTTAGGCACCCACTACAGCTTTAATATGAAAAATAGTGGATCACCGTTTATGACGTATAAATAAAAACTACACACCAGAAATCGTTCAAACTAAATTTCGTTGTTAGGTTTTATGGTACTGTACATCTATATTTACAAAATATCCAGTTTGTAAAAAAATGATGTTAGAAACCTCGATATAATTTTTTAAGCTCTACACATTGATATCCCACACGGGGGATACGATGAAAAAAAAAAGAGTTTTAGTTCAATGTGTTTCAAGTTTCTTGTCAAAACCTAATAGCGGTTCATAGAATACATATACTTACAGTGTGAATAGTGTAGTGTTTATAGTTTCGGAGAAAAAAGGGTCTAACATACGGAGGGACAGACAGACAGACATGACGAATCTTTAAGGGTTCCGTTTTTTGTAATAAAGCTACGGAACCCTTAAAATCATTATAAAAAAAACAATCATGAAGTCGGGATACTATTTGTGGCGGACCTATTTCTTATCATTGTTGTTTGAAGGTAACAATGTTATATGCGAAAAATCAAAAAATCACGTTTATACACGAGGTACCAAAATGTTGAAAATCGTATTTAGTAACAAATATCGTGAATGTAAATAAATGACATCGCTTACTGTGGATAGGAAATGTAGTGTTACGCTGAGAATATTAAAGTTCAATTTCATCTGTTGATTGGATGTGATAAAAAAACCAAGCGTAGATTATACTCAAAAGTACGTGACATTCGCAAGCACACGTACAAACGCGTAACACTTCAATACTATCGCTGCTCCTTTGTGTACAGACCAAAAACCGAAACAGGAGATGGTCACAAAGCTAATTTCGACTTTATAAGATTCCACCAAAACCTATTTTACAATGTACTTTCACGATAACATACGACTGTTTGTGATGTATTTGAAATGTGTGCAGTACTCACAGTAGGACCTTGGCAGGGACGTTGAAAAGTATCATCAGTTCTCATAGTGTATTACAAATGAAACCGTATTACGTTGGAGCAACCGTTTCTTTTACTATGTTGGCAACTGAGCGTTACAACTTTGTTTGCCTAAAGCGCGTTGTCGAAGTTAGAACCTTGACTGAAGTAGGACGTTACTGAGTTACCACATAGGGCCTAACTGCAGAACAGAAGGTGTTCAGTGGCGTAATGTTTGAGATGCAAAACAATGCCGTTGCTAAGCGACCGATAAGTGCTAACGTTAAGTTCTACACTACGTACGTACTAAAACGAGGTTTCTACTTTGATAAAGTGTACTTGTGCAAAACGTTTGTATATTCATAAATATTGTTAGTTAGTATCTATCTGTATTTTTTTAAAGAATGAAGTCAGTAAGTAAAATATTTAAAGTGTAATTCACGCATTTAAAATGTATAAATATGGTTAGCAACGAACACTATCTTAATAACGGTTCATTACTTATCCTTCTAATTATTTATTTATTACCCAACGTCGAGCCAAACATGTGGCTGAGAAAATTTAATCAAGGCTTGCCCTACGACATTCTGTTCAATAAGTCAAGATGAAACTAAGCAAACAGTTGCAACAAGACGTTATACCCAGCGTATATTTATGTATTGAAGTACTTACAATATGTTCTCCCTATTAATTCTGATGTAGATACTTGATATAAAAATAAAGGCGAAAACTTTGACATAAATAAAAAATGGTACTGCATTTAATGCATTACTAATATTAATATTTTATTTTTTAATATTAATATGTGAAAATCGTGCAAACTTAAGCCATACTGGCTTGCGAAGTGATTAAAAGTATAACCACGAAACATATAAAATAAAAATTGAAATTAATCCGAGTAAATAAGTAAGTAACATTTAAACTGAAAATTACTTCATTGAAATGAAATTTTTTTTTAATTCCTATACAAACTTTATCATATTTAATGCTTGGAAAACTACTTTAAGCAAATTGAATCATAAGGCGGTATCGAATTTGTGAAAATTAAATAAAACTATGGGTCGCAATGAGCAGGACAAGTTAATAGACTCTAGATAAAATGATAATTGATGTTTCCTAGATACATCGATATATATCGATAACCCCGGGTGCACCTGCGATGCTTAAGCAAGTACTATTTAGATTTCGGAATAGCTGCAACAAAGCAGGGATTTGTAGTCTAAGAAATAATTAAATTTACTTCTTATCCAAGATGCATACACAGAAGAAAATACTTTATGTTTAAGCGTAAAGGTCTGTTTTTGAAGTTATGTCGACTCGTTAAAATTATTGTTATCTACTCATTTAATCATTTCATTATTCTTAAGTTAGTTGTAATAACATGGCTTTATAATTGCTACAGAGGAATAATCGTCAAACTTACCTAAGTTTTGCGAAAAAATGAGTTTTGGGAAATTGAACACTTTGTGTAAATAATAATATACATATGTCAGAATTCTATAATAAGGAGATTTACATTATAAGCTTTCACTTAGAATAAATGGGAAAAATATGTGCCAATATTTTGTATTTTTGTGTTTTTGGCTAATTAAAACTAAATGTTTAATTTGTTAACATTGAGTTATGCGGTTATATAGTCAAGTTCATCATCATGACTCATTTTACGTCCCCACTGAGGAGAACGAGGCTGCTCGTAAATGCCTTAGTCGTCCACGCGGGCCCAATGCGGATTGGCCGACTTCACGCACTATCTTTAAATCTCTTCGCAGTCTTTCCCCACGATGTTTTCCCTCACCGTAAGAGCATCGACTTGACGTACATGTAATTCCGAAATTTTGATAATTTATTGGTACGTGGCTAGATTTGAGCCACACCGAGGTTCTAAAGTCAAGTAATTTGTACTTAATAATTAATAAAAATGACCTGTGTCCTACCCACGTAATCAATTTCAGTTGCCAAACAATAGATAAGCGAAGTGACTATGCAATATCCAACTATGTAATCACATTGGGTGGGATACAAAAATATTATCTCTGTCTCGCCCGCCTAATTGAGTTGTCAAACTTCAAAGCTGCAATTATCGAATACCCAAAACATTATTTGTTATAACATAATATAAGCGTAACTTTGCGTATTATAGGTACATTATACAACTTCATGAGTGAGTACATAGTTAATTGTGGTTGAGCCAATCGTGCCGCGTTCTTGATGCAAATAATTATTGGCCATAGAAAATGATGAAGGATACACTGTTTTGTGAATAGAATCGGAGACGGCAAATTGGTTATTCAGATTATTTTAATTTAAGTTACTTGGTATAATAACTTAGAAAATTATTCTTAAATTCAATACATAGAAATAAGTTATCAAATTAAAAAAGTTGTTTGACCATACGTAAATGAAAATGTTGTCATTAAATAAATATGCAAGTTTGCATCGCGAGAGTAAATATTTGCATTGTATTAGGGGTGTTCCCAAAGAAGCGAAAAGTTTGCTTTTTTTAATTCACACTAGGGTACACACTAGCGGCTAACGTCTAACGCTTATTAACGCGATAATTTTTTAATACATTAATACTGCCAAATGATCGCGTTAAGAGGAGGCTACATCTGAAATTAACACCAATTGTCGCGATCATAAATGGCATTTTCCGTTAGTGTAGCCAGCGTAACAGAGAAACCATGAAATGCGTCATCGCGCGTGTTCTAATACATAAATCTATGATAATCAACATCATAGTTACAACGTCTCACTGCAGCGTAAGTTTAGGGAGTTTTGGGTTAAAACCCATCACGTGGATCCTGTGCGGATTGGTGATAACGGCCTAATATCCCAAAATGCTGCGCGGGGATGCCTGTGCCCTTAAGCAGAATGTTACAGGCTGATGACATCACGCACACAAATATTTATACTGCACTGAGATCGAACCAAAAATCGAGAGCTAACCCCTAACATAGATTTTCAAAAAACTCGTAATGACAGAGTTCCATTTCTATTCTTTTCATACGGAACTATAATACGAATTTCCAACAACCTCTTTTTTATGTCATAAGCGAAAGGGACGGTCAGCTCGGTCAACTGGTGATGAGTGATACGCCTGACCATGAGACATAAGCAGTGTTGAAGGCAATTAATAACAGTAAGTAGTCAATATTTTCCGTTCCATTATTTCCGTACCTGAGACAACATATGTTAGGGCTCTTTTACCATGTTGTACTTTAACTAGCTACAGTGCACTCATCCTGAAACAGAACTGCAAAACACTTCCATATTAAGTGATGATATCTGGCACTGTTCGGCAAGTTACGTCAGGTCTTCACGTCGACGATTCCGCAATGCTTAAAGACAAAAGTCTTTGAGCAATGCGTCCTACCCGTACTTACATACGCAGCTGAGACATGGACACTGACTGCGGGATTGGTTCACAAGTTCAAAGTCACTCAACGCGCAATGGAGCGAGCTATGCTCGGGGTCTCTCTTAGGGATAAGATCAGAAATGATTTAATCCGTAAAGAGAACTAAAGTTACTGACATAGCCCGCCGGATCAGCAAGTTGAAGTGGCAGTGGGCTGGTCACGTATGTCGCAGAACCGATGGCCGTTGGAGCAGACGAGTTCTGGAGTGGAGACCGCGTCTCGGCAAGCGTAGCGTAGGACGCCCTCCGGCCCGATGGACCGACGACTTGCGAAAGGTCGCTGGTGGAGGCTGGATGAGGAAAGCGGAGGAATGGGATATCTGGCGCGAAATGGGGAGACCTATGTCCAGCAGTGGACTGCGATAGGTTGAATAGGATCTGGCACTGCGGTGGTACCTACCTAGACGACTCCGTATTGAGTCTACCACTTAGTAATATAATACTCTTGTTTACGGAATCACTTTTATCACTATCTTAAATAATTATATTAAGTGACAATGTAATATCTAATAGCGACCTTCCCGTTCCCTTACCGAAGGTACAAATTATGTCAGTATTTTGCCGTGCTGTTATTTATACTACAACTATTTAATTATAACTTCCTTTTATAATTGCATAGAATGTGCATTCTGTAATAAGTTTGTTCTATATTTCAATGATATGTTTGTTTAATAGAAGGTAGTATGTCGATTTATGGTTTATCCAGGTAAGCTGTAATTTTTATTAATGTCATTTTACGTTTTGTTATAAATAATTTTTTTTTCCTAAATAATAATAAATATGTTACTAGAGGCTATTTTTACATTTCTTAAATAGTTTCACTTCAAAGCTGTTTAACTAAAATTTGACGATCATTATCGTCAACCATAACCATAACACCACATTTGGTGTTATGGTTGAGCTGTCGGCTAACACACCAAGGGTTCGGGAATTGAACATATTGAAAAAATCACAGACACAGAAACACTGTGGATTTATGTCCGTCTGAGTGTTCCTATATGCATGTATTAACAAAGTCAACGTGTTGTATAGTGCCCGTAGTATAAGCTTAATTTAGGGAAAATGTATTTGTTTTGACACTAAGCTTATTAATTATTACCTTACAAAATGTAATTGTATTCTAAGGATATATGCAAAATAGTTTTTTAATGCCTTCATAACTATAAATGCCTATGCATTTACTAGGTATAACAGCGCCATGAATGAATCATCTAATCGCCAGACAGGCTTCGGTCTGTTCGTACAAAGTATTGTGCAAGATCGTTTTCATTCACAAAAAATCAGACGACTCCTTTAAGGGGCCCGCCCATAACGACACGTCGAAACATAAAACAAGTATGATATTCGATGCTCGTTGTGTACGAGAGAAGTATTATAATTATTGTACGCAAGCAGCAATGAACATGCAGCGCGATAAAAATACAGCTTTCTTTGCGGAAAACAATAGCTTTATTGGCACTGTTCATGTTATCAGAACGTGACTATTTTATTTTATAAGTAAAGTATTGAGGCTGTGTTTTTCCTTTGACGCCTAACACGTGTTGAGGTTTTAGATAGTGCGTACTTTTACAACTTGGACGCCCATCCGTGTATATTGGCATACAATATATCAATCGTCATATGAAACTGGGAAAACACGTTAAACATAATTGATATTATTGAAACGTCATACACGTTATTAATATACAAGTTGCGATAAGAAAAATAAAAAATAGTGGGAATTAAATATATTACGTCCATTTTAGTAAAGCTGATCCCGTTTTTCGACTCGATTTAGGTATTTCTAAGATTCGACTAAGAGCAAAATAAACAGTTCTGAAATAGGCGAATTTTGTGTACGAGTATAATCACATTTTTTTTCTAATATTGTAAAGACAACTTTAGGCCTATTACACTACATTGTATGTATTTACAACAAAAAAAAGTTATGCGTTGTTTAGTACCCATACAAACTCGTTCCTTAAATTGGGACTAGATGACACTATCTGAATATTGAAGAATCTTTTTTTTTAAATTATATCATTTTGTTCTATTTTGTAGCTTTATACTAAGATGCCAATTTGCAAATATTACGTCAGATCCTAGAATTAGTCGCATGTGGAAGCACTTGTTAAAAACAAATGCTCTGTTAATGGACACCGTGAACGCAAATGGATTTATATGACATCATATTATAGCGGCTGCTATCTCGTGCTTGGAATAAATTTGAAAATATCAATATTAATTAAAATAACATTAATTTCATACTGACATTGTACCATGTACGAGATGAATTTGTCCTGCGAGCCAAGCTAACTTTACGTGCAACTGAAGCTATCTGTCAAATAGCAAGGATCTAGCGATCCACCAAAACGATACGAAATTTCAATTGGACGTTTACTTAAAAGGCCAGAACCTTCCCAATTTTGTAAATCATTTCATGATGCTTTGGTATAGAAGTTAATATTGTTTGTATGTTATTTGTCTGTAGTAAGTAGTATTTTGTTGAGTTTATTTAATATATGAGGTTTGGATGGAATTCACATATAAATTATATCTAAAATTGCAATGACTTCGTAGTCGTTAACACTTCGGTACATTTCGGCTTCTATCTTAAAACCATTCAAAGACAGTAGCCGGGACTTACGGGTTAACCTACAATCTGTCACGGAGGGACTAGAGATCTGTCACCTATCCGATTATGACCATTGTTATTTCTTGACTTGCACTAATGTAGTCCAATTAAAGTCGCTACGCCATCCAACCTTTGGTAGAAAAATTTTATAGCTAAAATAATATAATTTAATATAAATGCCCCAATGATACACGAGTCAAATTAAACTTGGAATAACGAGAAATTGAAATTTTCAACCACCATTAGGTATTATTAAGTGGTTTCCTTCTAACAATTGTGCATAATAACATAATATACGGACAATAAACACAAGATACCTAATTTCGACTTGTCAAGGATTTCTTTTGTACAAAATTGCCTGATTTTTTGTAACAAAAAACACAGTTTCAGCTTTGTATCGTTAACCGGCACGCGGATGAAATATTATAAAGAAGATAGACATTAATTGATATTTCCTTGAGATGTGAGATTGGGGTTTGAACAAAAAATAACCTTGCACATGGTCATGCAGGTAAAAAACTCACTTGCACTTTGAAATCATGAATGGTCTAGCTGTTAGACACGATCTGGAATGTTCAATGAAAAGCTTTAAGACCATTTAATAATGATATGTATTGAACTTTTGTAGATATTGCGCATATATATATTTTAGTCACACAATGTACATAACATGCTGAAGATGTATTTATTGAAAACTAGTATATACCTTCCACCAAAACATTTTATGTAAGGTGTTGCCAAGACGATCACATTTACGCCAAATCGGCTGTGGATAACTTCTTGTATTGACAATTAAGCTTCCTTAAGTTTATTTGCACCTAAGTAATTATTGCTATGTACACAAAAAAACTAAAATAAAATATCAAATTGTTATTATTTTCTTGTAATAAAACAATTAACATCAGCTCTGACTACATTTTAAAATACGGACTCTGGAAGTACTGACACTAATACAAATCGTTATAAATACGTTTCTAATGACATATTAATAACAGTGTAAACCGAACAACCTTGGCGCTTGTTTCCTTCATTACAGATTTAGAATCGGCACTGAGAAATGCAAGAGCAATTATTAATACGGAGACTCATTACAGGCAATAAAATGCAAATGAATGTGGTATTTACAGAATGTGTTGTGCAGCAGACCTTAACATTGATGGTATCAAAAAGATCCTATACGAAATTAGCATAAGTTTACCTGCCGAAATTTCCTCGCCTACGCGAATATGACGGGACGGGGCTACACTGCGAGCGGTGTGTTTTTTAAATATCAATAATAATAATAAATATCCACTGACATTCACACAGCGCCATCTAGCCCCAAGTTAAGCGTGAAGCCTGTATCATGGGTACTAAACAACGGATAAACATACTTAAATACCTTTTTTTGTAAATACATACATATTATACATAGAAAACACCCAGACCATTACAAACAGACATGTTCATGCACACAAATGTTTGTACTGCCCGGGGATTGAACCCGGAACCCTTGGTGTTGCAGTCGACCTCTCAACCGCAACACCAAATGTCGTCAGTCAATGAAACGTTGTTTATCCTATTATGCGCTGGATTTCCTATTGTGTCTGTTGAATTTATATGACTGCGGCGGTTAGAGGGTTAAGTGCCGTCAATATCCCGTAGGTAATTTGACGAATATACGTAATATAAATTATGAGTCAATTCATAATTGTTTTTGTGAAACTAAATTGAAAAAATAATCTACGGTAATTAGTGAATAATTACATCCTATGTTCCATTGTTGTGACTTTATGATTCGTTTTGTGTCACAATTCTAAATATCGCAAATATAGTCTAACTACGGTAGGTTTAAATGATTTTTTTTGTGCTACTATAAGTTGAAAATTTTAAAACTGCGGATAAATGCAGGAGATTTAATATAATTATTAAGCCAATTTTAAGAATAGACCTAAAAGCAACATCCACTCTTGAGCAACAGCAGTTTTGACTATATCCTAATAATATCAGGTGAACACAGCCCCAAGCCATTATTTTAGACTAAAAAAGAAATACCAAACCAAGACATAGAATTTAAATGCAGTCATCTCCGCTAGCTGATTACCCTCGACAATCCAAGAGGTGTGGGCTGTAGCAATTGTCCAGCCGACATTCGAGACAAAGTTCACAGCAACAAAGTTCCATGTGACAGACATACGCGAACGTTTCTAGAACATATGCAAGTAAGGCGTGGCAATGTCATAGGATAGTTTTTGCGGTCGCCCACGCTGGCACATCAGAAGTATTTGACTTACCCACCAAGGTCGAGCATGCATTGTCTTTTTTGCTTTACGTTACGTGTTTTGTATTGTTTTGACCCTTTGTGGTACATAAACCTATATTTGTTGGTCATTTACATTGAGTTTTTATGAACTTTGCAACACAATTCGGATCACTAAAGACGAAATACGATCATACGACAATGTCAAGAGTAGATGCTTTGTCTGGAAATGTCAAATGCTCAAAAGCACTTGTTTAAAATACAAAAGATATATTTTTATTTCTACTCTGGGATTGATTGACGATTTTACATGTCGAGCATCTACCGGAATGGTTTCTTATTGGAAAGGTGACCCTGAATTATGATCATGAGTGCCATCGTGCCTCAGAGGCCAAGAGCCATTTGAGCATAGGTTGAGAACCATTTGAGGTGGCCACTCGCACGTCGAAGTTATAATGCCATCTGCGGCCAACACCCAATGATGTTCTCTATATATAAAGGTAGATACGCCACCCGTGTCTCAAAAACGAACCGCCAAAGAGAATACAGTTGTAGGCTCTTTGTTTAGGTAAATGTATGCTCATTCGAAATATGTGTATGTGCTGTCGCTGCATTTTAACACTTATTTCGAGGTTATTAATTGCAACTTAAATATTTAACATAGGAATATACCTGTTCCTTATGAAACTTTTTTTCAAGTAGTCCTTGTATTCTTAAGATAATTAATAATAAAAAATAAAATACGGAACCATGTATTTATCTTGGTAACGTACTTTTCGTGTTGTTAGTTTATTATCTATTAACGTATGCATATATACATTATACATCATTATTTATGTATGTATATTAGTCTAACGCCCATAGTGAACGATATGTCTACTTCGGGGTCAAATGTTTATGCTTAATAGTTTTTAATATTGAATATTGTCTTACTTCGTAAGGCTATAGAGCGTCGGTGGCTCAGTGGTGTGGACTGTCGCCTTCCTACCGGGAGGGCTGAGGTTCAAATCCCGACACGTACAATGTATTTTCGAATTTTCGAAAAATATATGTACGTTATCCGACGCTCTTACGGTGAAGGAAAACATCGTGAGGAAACCTTCATGCACGCCTGCGAAGAGATTCGAAGGTTGTGTGTGAAGTCGTCCAATCCGCACTGGGCCCGCATGGACGACTAAGGCTAATCACCCTATACGGTAGGCTCGTGCCCTCGGTGGGGACGTTTAATGAGCTGATGATGATGATGATGACTTCGTAAGGCCATACAATCCTGTAAGAAGAGACCCTAAGAAGCGCTTGATTTGCAAAATGTTTTTTTAATAAAGATATTTCTTTTTTATCCAATAAACTGTTTAAAATGTAAATTATTTTTACCTTCTGTAAATCAATATTTGTTGTAGAATTGTCAAATTAAGCGAAGTCTTCTATTTATCTTCAGTATGGACATCGAACATCATTACGGATTTAAAAATAAATAAGGTGTTAAAAAGCGTATTTTTGCTTGTTTGAAATCCTTGAACCGATTGAAAATATATTGAATAGTGCATATATTTCATAAAAACTTGTATATGCGTTAAATTTGCGGTCTGGCAATAAATACGCAACGTTAATATCTGCGCAGACGCAGCTTGGCGTAAATAAAGATAACCAAAAGGTTGTAACTTATCGACCTTCCTCTCTACTCTATGATCAGTGCATCGCGAATAGATTTTGTTTAATATAGGTTTGTTATCATCAAAACTTGCATATCGCTTAGTATAAGTTTAAAGACAGTGAAAAACACAACTTGATAGATTATCAAAATGAAGATAAGAAAATTGCAAACAAAATATAAAATCAACACAAAATATGATATTTATAAAATTATTATCATATTGGGTGCTAATGCGGAAAAGAGAATAATATATAGGTATTATGCAGATCAGAGATATTCTATTAATATTTGAATTCCAACTTTTGCTATCGAAACGTACTCAGAGAAATCGAGCGCCATTAAAAAGGGTTCATTAGATGATTTGCAGTCTAGGTAAACACGACACGACATTGACTACAAAATTCCTCTCCGCGATCCTGATTTACTCCTTCTTTGGCACTATACAATAATCCTTTCAAGCATCTTGCTCCAAAAGCGCTTTCTTCTTTCTAAAAGTAAGGATCCTCTTGCAGCAACTTTTTCTAATCTCTAAAATCCTTTGTTGGGCACCCACTCGATTTGCCTGAATCATTACTTTAAATTCGAAGTCCTTGTAGGTAGTCACTTCACTCTTGGTACTTGATAATTCACATACATAAAACATATTATATATAACGCGTCAATGAGCAATAGCCACTATGTTACAGTCAAAGACTCACATTGCGTAATTCCTAAGAAATCTCTAAGGGAAACCTAACTAGCCTCGTCCAAGAAATTATCTGGAAGAACAAAACGTGGAATATGCGATTAGCTCCTCATCATGTTCCATGCTTCCATGCATGTTGATGCACGGCAGCTAAACCAGGGCACTAATAAAATTGTATGGTAATCATACATTTTCGATCCTTGCGTAACTTATTTCGAAATTAATTAAATCAAAATTCTATTTTTAATGAGAATTTTCCTATTCAACCTATCGCAGTCCACTGCTGGACATAGGTCTCCCCCATTTTGCGCCAGATATCCCAGTCCTCCGTTTTCCTCATCCACCCCACCTTCGCAAGTCGTCGGTCCATCGGGCCGGAGGCATCCTACGCTACGCTTGCCGAGACGCGGTCTCCACTCCAGAACTCGTCTGCTCCAACGGCCATCAGTTCTGCGACATACGTGACCAGCCCCACTGCCACTTCAACTTGTTGATTCGCGGGCTATGTCGGTAACTTTGGTTTGTCATGTCTCTAAAGTATAAACATTGTACATAGGCTAATAAATAAACACCGCATTCTTAGGTACAAATCTATTATTGATGAAAAAATTTCACAATTAAAGTTAGGGAACCAAAATGCTAATAATTTGTATGAAAATTTATTTACTATTATAAAAAATACATTTAATAAATATTTCCTACTAAAATGACAAAAGTGAATAATTTTAAATCAAAATTCAGTGAATGGGCCACACCAGGCATCTACAGAAGTAGATCAAGATTATATGATTTATATAGTTTGAGGGCTTCTTCAAATAACCCTGAATTCTACAACTATGTAAAACGCTATTCGAAGATTTTCAAAAAAGTATGCTTAGCCGCCAAATCTAATTTTTTGCGCGATAAGATTAGAAATGCTAGCAATAAAATCAAAACTACATGGAATATTATTACCAAGCAAGTTGATAATACTTTTTCTCTTAACATTGACAATAATGTTCTGAACAATGACTCCGAAGTAGCTAATGCTTTTGAAGACTTCTTTTCTAATGCTCCATGTAAAGTTACTTGCCAGTTAAGTTCTAGTTCATCTATTGCTAGAGATTGTTTGATATCAAGTGTTGATAAATGCAATAACCAATTTAGCTTTGCGTATATTAACTCAAACACTATTATAAAAGCTTTTAAAGAACTAAATATGAAGAAAACTGAAGATTTGTGGGGTATATCAGTAAATATCATTAAATCAATTATTGATAGTATAGCACCCCACTTAGCAATCATATTTAACAATTGTGTAGATGAAGGTATTTTTCCAAATTTAATGAAGTACAGTAAATTAATCCCATTATTTAAAGCAGGTGACAAAAGCGATCCATCAAATTTTAGACCCATTTCGATCCTACCAACATTAAGTAAAATTTACGAGAAAATTATTTTTAATCAATTAATTGCTCATTTTAATATGAATAGAATATTACATGTAAAACAATTTGGCTTTACTAAAATAAAAATACCACTGATGCTGGGGTCGCACTTATCAAACACATATTTGACGCCTGGGAGAATAAGCAGGATGCCATTGGAATATTTTGTGATCTATCCAAAGCCTTTGATTGTGTAGATCATGCAACGTTGTTGATTAAGTTGAGACATTACGGTGTATCGGACTGTGCATTAAAACTTTTAGAGTCATATTTGTCCGACAGAATCCAAAAAGTTAATGTTAATGGTAAGAGTTCTCCTGGTGCTGTTCTGCACATGGGGGTACCTCAGGGCTCAATATTGGGTCCTCTTCTTTTTCTAATATATATAAATGATCTTCCCTACTATTGTAGTAATATTATGGACGTAGTACTATTTGCTGATGACACATCTTTGATTTTTAACATCAACAGACACATGGAATCATTTGATGAGATGAATAGTTCCCTATCCAAAGTAATGCACTGGTTTACTGTAAATAATCTACTATTAAATACTAAGAAAACCAAATGTGTCAAGTTTAGCATGCCAAATGTAAGGCAAGTAAATTCTAATGTTATTCTTAATAATGAAAAATTAGAAACAGTAAATTCAACTAGATTTTTAGGTATTACTATTGATGCTAAATTGCAGTGGGGACCCCATATTGAAGCACTGGCCGGTAGACTTAGCTCGGCAGCTTATGCTGTTAGGAAAATAAGGCTCTTGACTGATGTCGAAACAGCGAGATTGGTATATTTTAGTTATTTTCATAGTATAATGTCATATGGTATATTATTGTGGGGCGCAGCTGCTGACATACATAATATTTTTGTACTACAGAAAAGAGCTGTCCGTGCCATTTACAATCTTAGACCACGGGATTCTTTGAAGAGCTTTTTAAAGAAATAAATATATTGACAGTCGCATCGCAATATATTTTTGATAATATAATGTACGTACGTAAGAATATCCACACTTTTGAAAAAAACAGTGATCATCATAATTTTAACACTAGGAATAAAAACAAACTTGCTGTTCCGAATCTTCGTCTTCACAAAGTAGGGAAATCTTTTGTCGGAAATTGTATAAAGTATTTTAATAAAGTGCCACAAAATATTGTTGATTTGCCCTTGCATAAGTTTAAAGCTTTAATTAAAACTACCTTGTTGAAAAAAGGATATTACACAGTAGATGAATATTTAGCAGACAACATTTTGTGGTGTTAGTCTGCCTGCATTGTGTTCCAGGAGCAGACGCATATAATTGAATTGTATAATTTGTTATTTGACCAAACTCTGTAAAACCAAGTATTGAAAAGAGTAACCCACGAGTTTCTTGCCGGGATCTTCTCGTTGGATGGCAGCATTCCGAACCGGTGGTAGAGTCATTAGATTTAATAAAAAAAATATATACTGTTTTGACGATTCAAAAGTATCTGTAAAGATTTATTTGAATAAAGCATTTTTCAATTTCAATTTCTCTTACGGATTAAACCATTTCTGATCTTATCTCTAAGAGAGACCCCGAGCATAGCTCGCTCCATTGCGCGTTGAGTGACTTTGAACTTGTGAACCAATCCCGCAGTCAGTGTCCATGTCTCAGCTGCGTATGTAAGTACGGGTAGGACGCATTGCTCAAAGACTTTGTCTTCAAGCATTGCGGAATCTTCGACGTGAAGACCTGACGTAACTGCCGAATGCCGCCCAGCCCAACTGAATCCCTACTAGCTTCCCTCTCGAAATTGTGCCGGCCAAGTTGGATGTTTGGCCCAAGTAATGAAAAAAGATATTATCTATATTAAATTATAATTTTAATAAAGATATAATCCTATATTTCTTTTCAACATATTTCATCACATATTAAAAACACTTCTTTACTTCAGAATCTGAATGAATATTCTAGTTGTTAAGTTGGTATATACTTGTATATTTTCTAATTGTGTACATATAACTTAGACTTTCCGTAAGATGTAAGACTTTATTAAGATAAAGAAAATGATGCGCATATAATAGAAACGTACTGTGTTGTTTTACTTCATTATGCTGACGATCCGACAAGAGTTGTATTTAGTTATTTCTCACCTCGTGCGCAATGCGTCTAATGGAGTAGTAGTGTTGCAAACATGTCGATTTGTTTGTTGGTATTTTTTACCTCGGTAATAAATTAACTTAAAATATAGGCATTAGTTGTCGGTGCTTTCGCCTAAAGTAGATAAAATAGAGAACAGTTTACGTGGGAATCTCACTCTTATTTTCTTGAACTTAATATTAAAAAATATAATGTTATTGAAGCCTAATTTTAATAGCAACCTCTTTCCGTATTTCTTCTATTTTATCAAAACATTATTTCTGGAATGTCATCAACATCATCATAACTATGAGTCTGTAGAATCCACAATAAAACAAAGACCTCCCTAATTGACTTGCACTCGGACCAATACCTAGGTAGCCACCATAAGTATAAAAATATTTTATTTTTATTGCTTCTAAAATGCCTTTCTAAAACAAAAAAATGCTATGAGCAAACTGAAAGTTCTAGTGACAAAGTGTTCAATAATGATAAATAAATACTTTCGCTCCAGGAACATAAGAGCATTTCTAATTCGCAATTTCGTTGGAACATTCACTGTCGTCAATATATTTTTAAATCGACATTATATCGTTGATTAAACATCAATTCTTTTTGCCTAAGTTGACAATTGTAATCTTTTAATCGAAGCAGATTTTCCATCGAGTTATCGATATTAAATGTCGAACAGCACTAAATGTAGGCAGACTTCACACCACGCGGCCTTGCTGTTATGGAGCGTTGTAATGGCTCGTAATTGTAGAATGGCGGCGGAATGCCACAATCAATCGTATTTTGCTGTTGATACAGTACGCTGCAGAGTATCGGAGAAAAAGGACAGATGACTTTCGCGAACTGTTTTGCCTACAAGTCACGTAAAAGTCACTTTTAACGTCAAGTTATCACTTAGAGATACTACTCCCAGTAGCAACATTTTATTGTTTTAGTATTGGATAAGATCGGTGGAATACAAAAACAAATCGCTGGTGAAACGGGGTGAGAAAAAAAGATGTGGTACTATTATTTCTTTCTCTATTTTTATGCTGTCGGTACAGTAAGCCGCAGGAGTTTTGGCGAAAAGGATACAGGCTAGAAGACTTTTGAGGACTGGAAATATGATTGTATTTTTCTTTGACTTTGCTACACAGACTATTAAAAACAAACTATAAAACAACAACTACAGTAGCCATAAAAATCAATTAGATGAAAACGAATAAACTTGTCAATATTATGACTGCTTATTAAAACGCCAAAATCGGTAACGAATTAAGTTCTACATCATAAATCCGCCTATAACCTATAAAATACAAAACGCTATTTACTCGAGTGTACTTTATATTGTATGCAAAGCAATTAACAGTGTAAATGGCGAATAATATGCCGCCATATTTTTTATATAAATTGATCGAACAGTAGCTATGTGACATGCTTTCAGGAAGAGATGTCTTTGTAAGAAGTTGTTGTAAGTAATCCCATTTAAAATTACAGTATTTATTACCCAGTACATACTGACTGACACAAATATATAATAACTTTTTTATTAATAGTTCGATTATACACAATAAGCTCGGTCGCGTAGTTAGTTTGATCAAGAAAAACGTAATAATATAATCTTTTTTTTTTTAGGGTTTCACAGAACTTACGTGAGGTTTTTATTATTATGCCAGTCTCTTACGCATGCTATTTGTAAATCCTTCAATAAGATATATCGAGAGAGATAAAATTTTTTATTAAGTATGGACGACGTTATTTGTGTGACGCTTTTTTTAATGTATACTTGCCAAAGATACAAAGACATCAACGACATACAAGCTCTTGGTTATGTGTGTATTCGGATTCCAAATAAAATACTTAATCTTATAACTACGGTTATTCAATAATAACCGTAGTATAAGAAATTTAAAATTAAGTATTTATTATATATAGATAAAGTCAAACTTTATGCTATCTGGTGTAATGGTTCAGACGTCGGCTCTTACACCAAGGGTTCCGAGTTCGACCCCCGGGCAGTACATACATTTGTGTGCTTAAAAAGTGCCAGAGAATATATTTTATTTATAATATTCATAATCCATTCTCGGTCGCATCATCACTTACCATGAGATGGCGTTCAAATGCCTGTCTATAGAAGATATAAAAAATTGCGTACATGATGAGTAGCAGGGCTGCGCACCGATTGTTGGGCGGATTTTTTCCGACTGCCGCAGGAGGTTTATGATTTTCAAGCGTATATGTATGTAAGTATGCTGTATGTATGCAGATTTTTAAGTTCTATGTTACCTGCCTAAACGGATTGACGGAATTTAACATATGAGGTGTCGTTGGATTTGTCTTTATAGCCCGAGTGTCACTGGGTACATTAAAAACATAAAAATTCAAAATGGCGGATATTGAACGCCATTTTGTATGTTTCAAAAAAATGTTTCTATCCAAAATGTTTGTATCTCAAAAAGGATATTGTGAAGAATACACCTGCTGGCTACAAAGTTTCGTTGATGAAATATTAGGCTTAAAAGTTATAGTTTTTAGTAAATAAAAAAATATAGTGCTTGGAGCAGTCTCAACTAATATCTATAAGTTGACTAAAACAAACACGAGTAACTAGAATATCCACTGAAAAAAGTAATCAAGCTGCAGGAGACAAACAAACTTTAAAAACGTTTCGAAACTTAACTTTATAAATGTTTATATAGTGTAAAAAAAGTTATTGTCATTTGTTGTATCCGCTGCAATACCATGAAAGTATTTAATGTTTGCACTTATGTTAAGCTTCTTTTCTATTTTCACTGGTATTATAAGCAAGTTAGGTATTTGCTTATTTTAGAATTATTATTCTTTTACTAAAATATTTTATTTCTGACCCCACTTCTTTGAAGGAAATTTACATTATGCTATTACAAATATTTATTTTTCCTCCACCTTCAATTATTACAAATAGTTCGTGAGCTAGCAGCAAGACATAATTCGTCCTCGAGATTTCAAAAATATGGGAACTATCTGAATAATGACTTATGTAGGTACAAGTAATTACGCAATACACGACAACAATACATGCTAGTACGAGCTGGGAACTTACAAAAATTACTAATGACATTTCAAACTACCAACTTAAGAAAATAATAGCTCGCACTATTACTAGATTCGGTCAATTTGCGGAGATTGAAGAGTGAAACTCGAGCCTGCAATCTTACTAATGACTGGTGATGTGCCATAATGTCTTATCAAATATCCCAAACTCGATCCGTGTGCACATACAAAAGTAAACTTATAAAAACATCTAGTACGCTCTGTTAACTTGTTTGTAAGCAATCAAGTATTTATTATATTAAAAACACTTAAACATTTCATTAAATGAATTTTAAAGTATTGTATTTTAAGGTATTATTTTAAATTAAATCAAGACGATTATTCTTCTTCTAAAAAAAAGTAAATATTATTCCGTAAAATGTATCAGAATATTTTATTTTATTATACTCCATAGGCACTTGTACTTCGAAAGAAACATAAATGAGATGCCAACCTTGCAAGGGACCTTAGAAATATAGGGTGTATCAAGAAGTTTTTGGCCTCCGTAACCGACTCACTTGCGGAAACAGAACGTTTGCGTTTTTTTACACCGGTTTTCTAAGAGATGTGAGACCGAGTCATACACCGGCCAAGCTGCAACTTCGTGGTCAGCTTCGTAGTCTGGCTCTTCCATACTGAAATCAATATGCAGCTGGTAAACGTGCACTGGATTTAATTAAATGCAATGATGATCCTCTTAGTAAATAACGCATTGAATGGATATCTACTTTTGTTCAAATAACCATGTTTTCGGATATAAAGTACATCACACTAATAGCCAAAGAAACCCTTGACATTTGAGACATCACGCCTCGGCGCACCTAAACATAGTTATTTGCAGTCTGCATTGCGTTTGCAATTAATATGCCATAGCTATCGTGAATAAGAAAGACGAAGCATAATAATATAATGATAAATAAAGTAAAAAGAAAGAGGAAGTCCTTTATGATATATTTAATCATTTTTGCCCTACCGTACAAACCATAGAATGATGTCACTATAGTTATAAACTTAAGCTATTCTAATATTGTGTGTAAAAGATCCCTATCCCTGTGTTAAAAACGTTACAGGATGATGTGACTATTATCACATATGAGCGTCGACTCATTGCGTGGACTTTACCTTCCGACCTGAAGAGCAGATACAAATCCGCCACTTGCCATATTTGTGTTTAAATTTCTGAATTCGTCAGATAACGCACATATGTATGTTTATGCGACGGTCTTACGCTAAAGAAAAACATCGTGAGAACCTGCTACTTCGCCTATCCCGCACTGGGCCCGTGATGAATAAGGCCTATATACCCCTTACATGTAGGCTCGTGCCCCTCGGTGGGGACGTTTAATGAGCTGAGATGATGATGATAATTCAAACCATGTATTTTTAAAAAGCAACCAAAACAACTAGTATTACTGTTTATATTTTGTTATCTTATCACGAATTACATGCAAATATAGCCTTGAGCTCAGCCACTCTTCCATGCCCTTTCTTCCACCTTGGTACCTATGTCTTCAGCACGGAGGTTGCATACTTGATAAGTGATTAATATGCGGCGATACAACCATACCAAGGTCAGGTCTATGCACCAATCAAATCCCTGATACAATTTTCAACTCTATACACAGGAAACAAGTGCTATTATTGAATATAAAATAACATGTCTTTTAAATTATTCCATCGGCATGATAGAGACAACAGCTGTCAACGCCATCTCTTATCTCAAATTGGAAACTGTGGTTTAGCATCGGTTAACGTTTCCGCATCAAATAAATTAAATGCAAATGCTCCATAAAAGGTTGAGTTAGGTTAAATCAACATTCCTTTTTCTTAATGTGTTCTGGTTTGTAATTAAATCACTATTAAATGGCACGTGCCATACCAAACCCTACGCTTCCATGCAAGCTGGTTTTTGCGCTTGGCATCATTCGAAATGATTACCTTAGGAGATATGACAGTCTTGACACACCTTTATAAACGAAGTCGCAGGATAAAGTTTTCTATTCTATTCAACCTATCGCAGTTCACTACTGGACATAGGTCTCCCCCATTTTGCGCTAGATATCCCGGTCCACCGCTTTTCTCACCCAGCCTCCACCAGCGACCTTTTGCAAGTTGTCGGTCCATCGGGCCGGAGGGCGTCCTACGCTACGCTTGCCGAGACGCGGTCTCCACTCCAGAACTCGTCTGCTCCAACGGCCATCAGTTCTGCGACATACGTGACCAGCCCACTGCCACTTCAACTTGCTGATCCGGCGGGCTATGTCGGTAACTTTAGTTCTATTACGGATTACATCATTTCTGATCTTATCCCGAAGAGAGACCCCGAGCATGGCTCGCTCTATTGCGCGTTGAGTGACTTTAAACTTGTGATCCAATCCCGCAGTGTCCATGTCTCAGCTGTGTATGTTAGTACGTGTAGAACGCATTACTCAAAGACTTTTGTCTTTAAGCATTGCGGAATCGTCGACGTGAAGACCTGACGTAACTTGCCGAATGCCGCCTAGCCTCTGAATCCTGAATCCTCCTACTAGCTTCCCTCTCGAAATTATGCCGGCCAAGTTGGATAGGATAAAGTTGCGTTGGCCCAAAGTAACTATTTCACGCGGAAGAATCGCGGTCGGAAGCTAGTAATGTAATATTGTAAAATTTTCCTCTAACATTATTTTGTAGTAATTTTTATATTAATACAAAATAATTGGTAATGATTTCGAACTTTTCATAACATTGTGTAAGCTATCTTCCTACGTTTGACGACCCATTTCTTGTAATGGATAAGACATCGGCTAATACATCAGTATAAACCACAGACAGACAGACAGACATTAGACTGAACAAGCCGCCAAGTTTAAAGGCAGTCCCAGTGTCGCAATTTCTTTTCGGTTCTTACCTGTGAAAAGTTATTATATCTTGGTAAATTTACTGATTCATTGCGATGATGGCATGTTACAATTGCACAGGATGGCATTTTGGAAAAAAACGGTAATTTCTTCTAATATACGTGCGTCTTGCCTCGTCTCACAGAGCGTAAACTGGTAGCCAGTGTATGCTCGTTGAGCTTACAGTTGTCGCACTTTAAACGCGGCTTGCCCCATCTCCTGTATTGGGAAATCTGTGGTATAAACATTTGTGTGCATGAACATGTCTGTGAGTTCTATGTGTAATATGTATCATCATTTCAGGCACATGATGTATAATATGTATCTATTTATAAAAAAGTATACAACAGGCCAACCACGATGCGCTTTTATTTTCAAAACATCAAAACTCATTTTTAGTTTAGTATTTAAATCGTTTTTATTATATTTTTGTATATTTCTTGACGTTCATAAGTGCTTTTGTAAGCCTAATTTGAAATAAATGTTTTGACTTTGACTTTGAAATGCTCATCTGAAATTCAAGTGTAGGCCAATAGCGCTCTATCAATTGCGTCGATAGCCACATAATCACTTACTGTATATTAATATGTTTATTTGTTGTTTAGGTAACCATATGACATATTAATGTTTAGTTTGGGCTAGATGTCAGTGGATATTTGTTTTGTACGGTTTATTTATTGGTTTCCTTTGACCAACATTGGTTATGGGCACGGGTATCACCACCAGGCGAGTAACTACATATTGGTCCCTTTCACTTCATATAAAAATATCTCAGTCATCACAGAAGCAAACACGCGGCAAATATCTAGCCGCACATTATACTGCATCTATCTGTATGAGCCGCTTAATTGGCGTTCATTGAGAACGTACTGATTATAAATGTCAGTACATGCTCGGGTCCGCACAAAGGAAGACCTTGTGTTAACTATCGTCTAAAATTAGGCGCACGCGCATGCCTCGCATATGTATACTAGACATCTCCCTTGTATATCCGTGAGGGATTATGTTTTATCACCTTATAATATTGAAATGTTTTCAATTATTAAGCCGTTTTATTTTAGGGTGGGGGTTAGCTATAAAAACAGCAGTGATTTGTACCCAAGAAAAGATTACCTGAAAATGAAATACGTGGATTACATACTCCTTACTTACAGGCTACGTCATTAATATTGTATTGAAGTAGGATGTGAGGTGTACTAATTGAGATCTAAGCCAACTTTAGCTGCGTGTGGTGTACCACATGACTTATTGTGTTGCGTCTGGTTCAATCCTGCAAATTGTTACCTACATTTAGAGCGTCGGTGGCTCCTTAGCGGGGACTACATTTGCGCAAAAAATATGTCTGATGAATTTCGGTAAAAAGACAGCAAATTTGTTCTTAAATGTAAACAAATTTCAGGACATCTAATATGTACTGAAAATGTATAATTCCAGCCACAGCCCTAATCTCTAAACAAGTTCTCACTTAAATTACTTCAAAAGTTTACTTACCATATTTTTTGCAAGCAGTCATTTCCCATTTGATTTGAAGTCAATATTAACACAAAAATGTCCATTTGCCACATAAGGGAAAAGCATCCCGTAGGCCATATGCAAGCGACAAATTCTTTGGTATCACGGCACCGGGCGCTCTGAATCTAATTAATGGCCCCAAGGTCTTTGCTTTGTCTCTGGTGATTGCTGTCGGTATGGATGTGTTGGGTCGGTATAAGTTAAGAGTGACTGAGATATGTTTAAGAAAATAAATCATGGAGTTGTTTATAAGATATTCTCTAAATAAAGCGTAACACTTGTTTGGTCAACCCCCAAATAAATTAGTTTGAGTCGTCTAGGTATTGACTCCAGTACAAGATATCGTCCGTGAAAAAGGAATTTGTTGAACTTCTGGCTGTAGCGAAATTCGGGATTCCGCTAGATGCACTCACTCAAAAAATTCCGCCCATCGCGTCAGTTGGGCAGCATTTTTATTCAGTTCCATATGTCATAATGAGAAAGTAGTGTGCTCGTGCTTTGGATGTTGTACTCTTTATAATTTTATGTTATGAATAGACCAATAACTATAGGTATGTTAAGTGCAGTTCAGATATTTTTTAGTTGTTTCTTCGTGATTTTGCGTGCATCTAGTTTATTGTTTATTTGGGATTCCGCTCGAAGACTTATCGTATAATAAAAAAGAATAGAAATCGATTGTTTGTGGGGACAGATATGCTCGCGAGTCTTTAACCATCTACAAGATACCAAACATCTGTCATTTAGGGTACATTGAAGAGTTATGCTTAATTGTTACGGATCCAGTAAATACAAATATATTAGCGACAATAGGCAATTGAAACTTAATTTTTATTTTACTTATTGATACGGTCGCATTCTCACCTTTGTAATAATTTTTGGAAATATTATCTACGTTGTTGCCAAATTCACCCATCAACAATTTTTTTTGCTATATTTTAGCAAACTATAATATGTTATTCATTTTAACCTGATGATTAACATATCCCGTAATTTTACTGTTCTTCTTTTTACTAAAAAATAACACAACTGTTAAGCTAAAAAAGCAATGTATAGGATTTATGCTGGCCTATAAAAAATATCAATTGTCACAAAACTGATATATGGAAGAGACTGGACTTATTATTATTATTATAAAACATTAACATGATTTACAAAGGTCGCTCGTGACTTGAGCCGTAATGTAATGATTACATTACTCTAATAGGCTTTAGCATCATTTGCATAGTGAGCTTGCGCTTTGATATTGATTGTTAATATGCTAAATACGTCGCTTATTATTTTCCTTTCGAAGCACTTGTTGTTACAATTAAAGTTATGCTGGTTGTTCTGAATGGTAATTGAAGAATAACACAGTCTTGTTATTACATACGAAATTTTAAAATTAAAGCTGCATTGAATCGTGTAATTCGTTATGACATCGGTTCTTGCACGAGGGGTTCCGGGTTCAAATCTATGTATATATGAATATATTAAAATAATATTTAGTATGGTCATCCGTTGCTCCTTTCCATATTACAGACTAAATGCTTAGTTTGGGACAAAATGACGCTGTGTGAACGTCAGTGGATATTATTTAATTCCTTATTTAAAATTCTCACTCCACTATTTAACATAAGTACATGTTTTATCATTTCCAACTAAATATCCTGAATTTTTATATCAACCAGATACCACTTCCACCAGCGAACTTTCGCAATTCATCGGCCCGATGGGTTGGAGGTAACCCTATGCTAATCTTGCCTAGCAGCAGACTCCACTCCAGAACTGTACTATAGAAATTTGCTTCATCGGCTTGCGATCCGGTAACAAACGTGGCCCACTAACTTTTTTATTTTCTCACACAGCTAGCTATGTTGGCAGGTTAAGTTATCCAAAAGAGTTACCCTAGGTCGTTATCTTTAAACTTCTATAAAGATCCTCTCGTCAATAATCATTATAAATATTCACACAGTTCGTTTATTGCATTTAGCTCGGTGGTTTATGATCCAAGACTCCTTAATCAATTAGATCTTGATAATAAAATAAATAAAAAAATAATAAAAAAACTACAAATCATTTTATAAGACTAAAAGTTTAGTAACTAAAGAAAATAAGTTTTTACTATAGATTTCAAATAAATAGAGTAGTTTAGTCCCCCTAACTAAAATTTTGATACCATAGTTTTGACTATGAACAAATAACGATACAGCTGTCGTTTTATAATATTCGTATGTTGAAAAACTCGAGGAAAATGCATGAGTTGCAATTGTGAACGGAACGCTGGTAATGACTGATGGAGACCTTGAGGCGGAGGCAGTATAATAATAATTATTAGAGGTAATAAAATATATGTATACGTACATAAAGATTGTTTATTATTATTGTATTTAAAATATACAATAATAATAAAACAATCTTTCGGATCAAAGTTAAGTGTGAAATCGCAAAATAAGTTAGCTTATTTCACTTCAGCTTATCACCACTGGACATAAGTCTCCCTCATTTTGCGGAAGATATCCTGATTTTCCGCTTTTCTTATCGTGCCTACGCAAGATCCATTCATAGGACGGGCTAGAGAGCGTCTTAACCTAATTAGGTTTATTTGACGTTCAATATGTTTTCAAACTCGAGCCTAAATTTAATAAAACTGGGCATCTTTAACTTCTTTTTACGTCCACTGTCTTTACTCAATTTTCATGATCCTTGATTTCATTCATCAAACAAGAGTGCGCTTTAAACCAAGCCACACCTCAGTCAGTCTTAAGCAAACAACAGGTGTAAATAACAAGAATCCAATATTCAATTGATACAAAGTACTGAATTATCTTACGATATCTCCCACCAAGTACTGCGTAGGACAACTTTATTGCTGCAGTAGCTCCTAGACCGATAATAGGGCCTAATCTAAACAATAGCTTACAGTGATTGATAGAAGTCGATTATATGCAGATTTCACTTTGATTTGCGCCGGTGCACAGCGCTTTGTTTATTTTAAGTAAGTTTACAAGGATTATGTTAATATGGAAGTTTGTGAATAACTATTTATAAAGTAACGTATTGTTTTTTATGTCCGGTCAGTTCGCACACCTGGTGATAAGTAATATGCCTAACCATGACAGTTGCAGTGTTGAAGAAATATAATAACACAGTTGCCATTAATTTCTGATACTGCTCTTGCCCGTTACGACAGATTTACGTCCCCTATACTCGGTAATAATTTACTAGCTACAGTGCCCTCATCCTGAAACTAAAGAAGAGTGCAAACCTCTATTTTACGGGATATCTGGCACGTAGAAATTATACATATTCAAAACGTGAGATAATGCAAATAACAATAAATCTTTAATAAGGTTTATTCACAATAAGTATCCAGTTGAACACTTGTATTTGTAAAGCATGTTTAAATGTTTCGCGAAATCTATTGTAAATTTGCCCATGCAAATCTATTTTAAATCACATCACTTAATGTTTTGTTTGCCCTACAAAGTAAGTTAAGTTTAAACTATTACAAAGATGAGGATTGCTACGGATTGGAATATTTGGCGTTCTTTGGGACGATTATTCAGGAGTCGACGAAAATTGGTCAATTATTTTAATAAACTACAATGTATTGGTAGGTTTTCATGACTAGTATATATAGTAGATTCTAGAACCATACTTCGGCATAAAACTAGGCCGGCTCGAGTGAAGTGCTAACGGAGAGATAACTTGTACGAATAATAATCTTAACGTCTGGAAATCTTATTTAGAAATAAAGTGTGCAATACGCTATCCTCTTATACACTGCATACTTGTATTATGAAAGTGCAAAGATTCCTGTGCTGCGTCACCTCGTTAGTGTCTATTGAACAAATTGCTCACGACCTACACAACTATTGACTCCATACAACAGATACTAGGGATGATCAAGGGTGGTAGGCTCAATATTGAGTTTTTTTAATGTTATAAGGAGCAAACGAGCCCAGTGAAAATGTTGACACCAGGATGACTCCCGATGCTTTACTTCATTAGGTGCCTCCCCACAGCAACCATGTGACTTTCACTTATCCGGTCTCCGCGATTCGAACCCAGACCTCGGATCGCCGATCAAACCAACGCTGAACACTCTAGACTACAGGCCGGGCAGTGTTGCAGGACGGAAAATTAGTTTATACTGGTCATTGGTTTCGTTCAACACTGCATTTTGGTAGGTGTATCACTTAGATGACAATTAAAGGCGTAGGTAGGTACCACCACAGTGCCAGTTATCGTCCCGTGAAATAAGAGTGTTTTACTCAAGATGAGGGCACTGCAGTTAGTAAAATTACCGGCTATAAGAGACCTAACATCTGTCGTCTCGGGTGACAGGCGCAGAGCAGTGTTGACGGAAAAATTACGACTACCTACTGTTTATAATTAAATTCCTTCAACACTGCTTTTGTCATAATCAGGCGTATCACTTACCATCAGGTGTTCACTTATAATAAAAAAAATACTCTCTAGTCACAACTAATGTAATGTGGATTCTCATTAAAACCCAAGTGGAACTAATTTTATTAATTTGAACAATACATGGTTTCAAAACCCAAAATGGTTTTCAGCTTTACAATGTAGTACATTTAACTTCTAAGACAGTATTTGTCTCTTCAACGTTGTTATTAAGTAGTCAGGATCGGATTTGCAGTTAATCGAGGTGGGTAGACGATTACCTGCTGTGCAAACATTTATAAAAAAATATTTTTGTAATAATAATAATATATTTATGTAAACACAGATTATAGTTGAACACTGCTGTCAATTAATTTTTATTTCAGGTAGCTTTTTGTTGAATATTGATTGAAGGTGATTGAGGTGAGCGGCTTCTCATGGATCATCATTATATTATCCTTTGTGATCGGGTTACGATGGGTTAGATTGCGTTAAGCGATGTATACCCTCATGGAAATCCCTGTGGAAAATACTCGTAAGCAATCAACAAATTGCTGAGACTTTTTTTGTTCCTGGTGAGGAATAAACAACTACTGTTTGGTTCTAGTTAACAAAATTGCTGGCATATGAAAAATTTAAACATTACTACTATTATTTACTATTATTGGACGACCCATTTGGTCTAACGGTTGAGATGTCGGCTACTACACCAAGGGTCCAGGTCGATCCTGGGCAGTAAAAAAATTTTGTGTATAAATGTCTGTTTCTAATAATCTGGGTGTATACTTGTATTACAAAAAAGTATAAAATATGTTAATCCATTGTTTTGTATAAATATTACATGTTAATAGCGCTGTGTGAATGTCGAAACAATAATTTACTGAAAGTAACATTGTTATTACTTAATATTATTGTTATTGAGAGCGTCGGTGGCTCAGTGTGTGTGTGTGTCGCCTTCCTACCGGGAGGGCTGAGGTTCAATCCCCGACACGTACCAATGTGTTTTCGAATTTCGAAAATAGATGTACGTTATCCGACTGCTCTTACGGTGAAGGAAAACATCGTGAGAAACTTCATGCACGCCTACGAAGAGATTCGAAGGTTGTGTGTGAAGTCGTCCAATCCGCACTGGGCCGCGTGGACGACTAAGGCTAATCACCCTATATGGGTAGGCTCGTGCCCTTGGTGGGGACGTTTAATGAGCTGATGATGAACATTGTTATTGATATTTATGAATACATTATACCAATTTATATATACGGCATATAAATCGAAATAACGTATCTAGAGTTTTTACTAACATATCCGATAGAGACGCCATCAGGGCCGGATCCGGCATCAATAGGCCGGTGGGTGGACAATTACATAGTGTGCAAACATCTGAGCCCACCTGAGCGCGGTAATTAATGAATACCGCCACAAAAACAATGTACGAACGTTTTGCGCGAGGACCTGTCCTTTGAGTTATAACCATGATTCTGATATTTAAAGGATTTTTTGAGGATAATTCAAATAATTGACCTTTAATGAATATTTGTTAATATGAAACAAAAAACTCGTAATTTATTAAACCCTATAAATGTCTGGTTTGGAGGCTTTGGAACTTGCTATAACATGTGCATTTAATTGAGAAGCAAATCAAATAAAAGTGTACTATTATCCAAAAATAAATGTGTGCATTATGTTGTGATACAAAACTATAATTAAGTATAAGTTTTTCGTGTAATTTACTAGTTATCCTTATGAACAATAATGGTTGTGTCTATTTTAAGATTGTTTACTCCGGACTGTTGTTCTGGAATAGATACTATTATCGGTATAGAATAAACCACAATAATGCAACTTGATCTTTTGGATGAGTACATTTATTTGAATTCAGGTTCAGACCGTATACTATCTAAGGATAACAACGTTAGCTGGCAATGACGTACACTGCCATCTTTTTATAAATGATTAAATTAAACTACTATAAAATAAGTGTTATAAAATGAAAGCTTATTTCTGAAATTATACATACTTAGAGCGTTATCTATTATATTGCATAAAATGACAGGTGTCTTAAACAAAAATACTTCTTTAAGTTCGTGTCCTTAGTATTTACCTATAAACTGGTATTCCTACTTAAACGTTGGCAGGATAACACTTTGTTGAGCGTACGTGGGTTATGAAATGATTAATGGTTTTCGGCATATACGAAGTTAATTGCTCACTCAGTTAACGCACAATAGAGTATTCGTCTTCTGTAAGGATGCGCTATTTCTTAATAGGCCTGGCAATGCAATGTGCATGTATAGAATGCATTTACTGAAGAGGCGAAGGATATTGCTGAGTTATTCTTATGTTATTTTGTTTTTCTTTCAGAAACTTCATTTTCAAATTCAAATTTGTCATTTAAAAGCTACACATGAAATTATTTGCCCTTTTAATATTGATATTATATAACTTTTGAAGAGGATTATGGTGGATACTGCGACCATGTAACTCTACTTAAAAAAACATAATAATATTATCAATATTTTTAATGTTTTTTCTTTATTTGTGGGTATCTTATACCCACAAATAAAGGAAACGGCATATAAAATTTCCCAAGATACATCTTTTTATGGACTTTGTCATTTGTCATAGGCATTTGCAAAGTTCAAAACGTCTCCATTTTGAACTACAGGCCCGTTCGCTGCAGTGGACAAAAATAAAACTGTTTAAACGTGTTTATATAATCTAGTGCGAGAGAAGATGCTACCAAAGACTTCTATATAAACATGTTTATATGTAAGTAAGTATGATACGAGTGCATTACCGACCATTTAAAAAGAGAAAGAAAGAAATAAAAACATTTATTGACCTTTACAAAAACATAAAAAAATACAACAGAAAAAAATAAACTATACACTTATTTCTTAAAAATAACAATAGTATTAAAAAGGTAAAGGCGCTATAAAGACAAGCGTCGCAATAGCGCCGATATTCTGACGGTATGAGAGAGGGTAGAGAGAAAGGGTAGATGAAGTATAGAAGAGATTCCTCTTCTATACTTCATCTACCTCTTTTTTTTCACAAGGGGGTGTCGTCCTTTGATAGGACATAATGGAGGCGTTTTTCACATCAGTTTTCTGTTAGGCCATGGCAAAACCTTTGAGCAACCGACGCTTTTGCTACTTAGCTTAAAAACGTTAATAAAAAAATAATTTGTCGACCAAACAGTACAATTATATGTTATAATATTCTTGTACATTATAAAATGAAACGGGCTCACCTGGTGGTATGCGTTACGGCTACACTTGACTGACAAATGTTGAGTGGAGCTGCTTGTAGCAATTATTTTCCGTTAACACTGGCCTGCAGACGACATATGTTTGTTATCTTATATTCTACAATTTCACTAGATTTATTATTGTATCCATTTATTCAAACAAATGCTTTTTCTTCTTTCATTTATAACTAGCGTTGAACGCTAGGTCTATAACTTAAAGAGTGGTATGGTAAGTCATTTTATAGTAAACTCTTTAAGCTATGCTCGTAAGGATTGCAATACCTACGCCTTGTCATAAAAATACTCGTATATGCATAAATATTGCCATGTAAGGTGTATTATAGTTGGTGCTTTCAGCCAACATTAGCAAACTTTCAATAATCGTCGGTCTATACTCTCGAACGCGTCTGTTTCAACGGGATAGGACAATGTTTTTATAACTATAGAAGTATACGCTGGTGATTCGTCAATACGCATTAAATCAGTGTGGTAGTTAATAGTTCGGTTCATTATTGACCAGTGTTGCCACCTTAGCCTTTTTGTGGCTAGTTCTAGCACTTTTTACTATAGATGAACTCTTTTTTTAAAGATTTAGCTCGGAAAGGGCAACGTTTTCATTGTCTAAAAATATTGTAAAATGTAAAGTATGAAGTTTTCGACATGTTAAAAGTACTTTTTTGCTATTTCGTCGGTCATGAAGCTGTTTTTTTAGACGCTAAAAAAACGGTTCTAGTCATGATTATTTCAGCATTTTTTGTACAGAACATTTTTTGATGGTTATTGAAGCTCCGTCTAGCCCTTTTTAACTTCTCAAAAAGCCCCATTCCTAAAACTAAGGTGGCAACACTGTCTTTGACGTGATAGACTTATCGCGGAACTAAGTTCAGCTGTAGGTACTCAAAACCTTTTATATAAATACAAAAATCTTTGTAGGTACTACGGATGAAATATTGATACCCTACTCTCTTAGAAATGATTTTCCACTGTTTGGTCTAAGCATTAAGTTAATAATTGGATAGATATCTTAAGTCACTCCAGCTGATCTTCTATTTTAGATTGAGAAATTTGAGTATCCGAAACAGAATAGAGATGATCATATAGTACGTTCGAGTTGTCATTAGACAAAAGTTGTATGAAAACTTGTCAGAGGCGAATGGTGTCCTGAATTTTCTTAAATAGAAATGTATCAATTGTTTAAAATAAAAATTCATACTACTTATGTATTTTTTATACAAAGCAATCACCCAAATTAAAATAAATATTTTCATGCACACAATCATTTATATTGCATGGGGATCGAACCCTGAAATTTGGTTAAGTGACTTCCCAACCATGGCACCACGGAGTCAAATTAATCCAACTATACTGTACAAATTGTGTATAACTTTTATTTATGCACCGATTTGTAACGTCCCAGCATTAACTGTAGTATATAATGCAAGCACAACAAAAGGCCGTAATTATTCTGCAGTAATCGAGAATGTCTCAAGTGCACTTCAGGTAGGCAAATGACTTCCTTTTCTTGTTGCATAGAAGATGGAAGTTAATGATTGCGTCGTGCTTTTCCTGTGGCATTGTTTTGTTATATGTTACCTTGATTCATATCTTATGCAGCTCAAAAGTTTAGTGTAATTAATGGCTATATTAATATATTGATGTTCACATTATAAGCCTATAAAGTCCAACTGCAATGCACAGGCCTTCCAACATGGCCTTTAGGAAGATTGGTGCAGATTGCTGAGTAATGAATAGTAGCCGTGATGCACTGCACTATTTGCTATGCCATCGTCATTTGTACGTTGATGTTTACGCTCTTAAGTAATAAAAATAGGGAATTACTAGTGTACAATTAGACTTCAATATAAAAAATCCTATATGCTAGAAGTTGATTACAATGTGTTTACGAGTACATTTTTAAAAACAATGTGATTCAAGTAAAATACAGCAACATTTTTATATTCAAAATCAATAAAAAAATGGTTTATCATTTTTTTTATTGATTCATGAGTATCGTTTCATGAGTAAATCATGTTCACAACAATATATATACTATAGTATACATAAAATTCTATTTCGATAATATATTCGAATTGCAACAAAACTTAAACTCTATTATTCCTATTCAATTGGACATATTTTAGTGTGTACCTGGATCGAAATATAGTAACCTATCAAATATAAGCAGCGTATTCCTAACAATAATACATTTTTGTTCTGAGAACATTGAATACCTTAATCTAATCACATATGCTACAAGCGACGAATAGCTTGTCATAATAATTCTAAAGACAATTCTCCAGAATTTTAACGACCGCTATTTGGCGTATTTGAAGCACGCACGAGGAAAATATGGTGGCTCAAGGTCGAATGAAATTTGTCATTCATAAGCGGCGCCCGCGCCGGCGAAACTTGCAAATGGTGGATTTCCTTCGGTGACATACTGAGAGCAATAGATATAAATAAGCTTAATTTAAAACCAAATTTACAGACTTTCGCTATATATATAAAAAAATATTTTACTTATTATAAAATGTTTCAGTGACTTTTCAGTCACCGTTACGCGACAGATAACAAAGTGACAATAACAATACAACAGTCACTGAACAATAAGAGAATACGCATTATAAAGTTCTATACTATTTTTATGAATCGCGAAATAATCTGTAAAATTGTTTTCTTCAATGTAATTAAAGCGCGAAAGTTTTAGAAATAATTATAAAAAGCTTTTTGGCATGCCATTTAATGGATAGTTGCTATTTGAAAATGTGTTATGTAATGTTTAGTAAATTATTTTTGGATAGATACCATTTTAAAGTATTGATGCAAATTGGTCTGGGCGACCCGCCCCAATCCACAGTGCCTAGCGAAGTGGCAGCGGTAGTGAATTGTTTTGCAGGATATGATGGTTGTAATCTGTTTGTATAAGCCGCACCTGATATGATAGTTATTAGTAAAATCCTCGGTTTTGAACAATGATAATTTTGTACATTACACATTATTATTAGGTACTCTTTCATAATTTAACCAAATAATTCTACTGTCTTTAGAATACCAGCTATCTTAAAGGCTGATAAACATCCCACAAGCCGTTAAAGCTGGAAAGGATCACGCTTGATAGCGAAAAGTCCAGCAAAAAAAATCAACCGGTAAGATTAACTCGGGTTCCTTACGTTTCATGAGCTTTATAAACTTGTTATATCTTTTTAATAATTGTAAGACAGATAATATCACTATGCATATAAAGGAGACAACTGCTGACCAATTATGAGATAAGACTTTTTGCGCCTTTCCCGGTCATTGGTCACGACATTTAGATAAATGAGAATAGGAAATCATGATATTTGTATGAGCGCAAACACCCTAATGGATATTGAAATTCGATTATTATGCATGTGTTTATATTTAAAAGCACATACAAAGGTGAGATAGGAAAAAACTACGATAAATCACCGTCACGAGTCCATTTGTAATTATCTGAATACACAATTATGAATGAAATGCGGAAATGAAACCGATAGTATTTGTTATTTCCTATTTCGGATTGCGGTTGGGAACAAAATCTGTCTGTTGGCTTATATACAAAATGATCTCTTAAAATTTTTGTCATTTTTACTTTTCTATGTTACCGGGCGCACGATTTCAGATTCTACAAACCATTGTAACTGGTGTTTAATAATTATGAAAGGATTCTGCAATATGTCTATGAACATTATGTATTTTGTAAATCTACAGAGTCATTAAGCAAAAATGTACAATATTTTCTATATCGAATGCCAGATTGGATAGCTGAGACAATATGGATAATGTGGATGAAATACTAGTGACAGACCGATGCTGTTCTAGAAGAAAGAGATCTGTTGTTTTAAGGCCCGTTCCAGCACTCTTAGAAAAAATTTGACTGATAGTAAATGTAATTACTGTTATTATTATAGATATACTTATAGAGAAGCTGATAATTTTCTTATAGGGAAACTGATTCTTAAAAAATCAATTTAAGATTTTAAAAATTTTAAACACAACCATATCCTATCCTATCCTATTCAACCTATCGCAGTCCACTGCTGGACATAGGTCTCCCCCATTTCGCGCCAGATATCCCGGTCCTCCGCTTTCCTCATCCAGCCTCCACCAGCGACCTTTCGCAAGTCGTCGATCCATCGGGCCGGAGGCGTCCTACGCTACGCTTGCCGAGACGCGGTCTCCACTCCAGAACTCGTCTGCTCCAACGGCCATCGGTTCTGCGACATACGTGACCAGCCCACTGCCACTTCAACTTGCTGATCCGGCGGGCTATGTCGGTAACTTTAGTTCTCTTACGGATTAAATCATTTCTGATCTTATCCCTAAGAGAGACCCCGAGCAAGCTCGCTCCATTGCGCGTTGAGTGACTTTGAACTTGTGAACCAATCCCGCAGTCAGTGTCCATGTCTCAGCTGCGTATGTAAGCACGGGTAGGACGCATTGCTCAAAGACTTTTGTCTTTAAGCATTGCGGAATCGTCGACGTGAAGACCTGACGTAACTTGCCGAATGCCGCCCAGCCCAACTGAATCCTCCTACTAGCTTCCCTCTCGAAATTGTGCCGGCCAAGTTGGATGGTTTGGCCCAAGTACAAACCATATCATTCCAATAAATTTCTTTCCGACCATTTTAACACTCAGCAGTCTCAGAAAAGCCAGCATCTCTGTCGAGAACCTAATTAATAAGTAACCATTGCTTGTTCAAAAAAAATCTATTTAACTTCTTCGAAGATCGATACAATAAGTTCTTCAAGTTTCTTATTTATAATGCACCACTAGTTATATTGGGAAACAATTTTCATGGCTACCACCATTTTAAGTCTTGGGTCACTTGTCAAATATTGGGTCGCATAGTGTTATGTTACCGAAATCGTCCTCAGCTGGTAGTTTGGCCGACTTTGTAACACAACATTTCATAAGTGTCAAATACGCGTATGCATACGTAGCGTCACGCCCCCATAAGGCGTTTCAAAGATTTGGTCAAGGTTGTTTAGCTACTGAATTTGTTTTTATGCCAATGTTTAGATATATTTAGCAAGGTCTTCTCTATGTATTGGTTTTCTTATGACTGGTTCATTGTTGAGGTTTGTAAAGGTTTTGAAATTGTAGAAAAGACTAGATTTAGATATTTAGTTAAAATATATCATAGTTTTATATGAAAGTAAATATTATTGAAATAAAAAAGCAGACATAATTTTTAGGGCCATAGTTATACGACTATGATTTGATGTAATCAAGTTTTGTAATGTCCTTCGTCATAAGAATTATATATCCGAGTAAATCCTTTGTCTTGATTAGACCTTCCATAATCTATACTTAAAATTCTTGTAAGCTTATGTTGATCATTCAGCTTAATCATGACTTTAAATAAATCAATAAATATGTACTGACATTCACTTAGCGCTATCTAGTCCCTAACTATGCATTAAGTGTGTAATATGGGTACAAAACAACGAATATAGATATACAGTTTTTTTATTAACACATACTATTATTATTTTTATATTATACATAGAAAACACCCAGACCAATACAAACAGACATGTTCATGCACACAAATGTTTGTATTGGCCGGGGATTGCAACCGGAACAATTGGTGTAAGAGCCAACATTTCTTTGTTTGTTTTATATATTTTATTGTAACTAAATTGATTGTAAGTTAATTCTTTTAAGCTACGGAAGAGCGAAGTCTCCAAACACAGGCACCATTTGCTTAAATGGGGGCTCCAATCTACATTGTCACTAGATATAAATTTTGACTAAAATAAAATTATTATTATTATTAAGAGCCTCAGAGTCAGTGTCAGAGACACCTCAATTACAGCACATGGGTCGTTTTTTCGCCTTAAGTTTCAATCATTTCGCACCTAGTACATCCTAAGCCTTACCAGGAAGGCGTCAACACGTACTGCTCACCGAAATTGCTCGCGCAACTTCTGCGCCGTGAATTTTGAGAGTGCCTTCCTGAAGACGTACAAGGAACTATCCTTCGCCAGGGCCGATCGAAAATGTTTGCCTTTACTACTGGATCGGCTTAAGCGGATCTCGAGCCGGGTTTGTTATGCTTATTTTTTCTTGATGACATCATTTTAAGTGTATGTTCACGTACAATCACATTTCGTAGTTTCATTCTAGAGATCTGTGTCCTTTTCTGTTGATGAGGTTGTTTTTGAACTGGTTTAGTGTGAACGTTAAATGTACGTATTAAACTGACTTTAAGTTAAATTGTTATTTACCTTTGCGTTCCAGAAGTTATAAAATCTACTTCTTTTTTATGATGCAAATTAGCAATTAAGAAGGTAGTCCAACTTTACCTACCATTATAACAATCAACTATCGCACTATGGAAACATAGTACAGTCGCTATGTGTTTCATATACAGTCTCCAGTTATTTAATAGCCTGTTTACACTTCATCAATAACAATAAATATCCACTGACATTCACACAGAGCCATCTAGTCCCAGACTAAGCAATTAGCCTGTTATATGGTTACTAAACAACTGACAAACGGACTTATTTTGGACATAAATACATATTTTACATAAAACTCATCCCGACCAATACAAACAGACATGTGTTTGCACACAAACGTTTGTATTGCCCGGGGATCGAATCCTTGATGCAATAGCCGACGTCTCAACCATTACACCACATGGGTCATCAATCAGAAATATAACAGAGACAATAGGAATAATAGGCAAAATTGAGGTACCTACGGATAACATTATAAGCGGTCTTACTCAGTTTTCCGGTTTCGAGTAGTCAATTCATCAACATTTTCACCATCATTACAGACTAAAATGTCCACTGCTGAACGATGGCTTCCCTTACGCGGACCGATCCCTAGCAGTTGACTTAGATCTGCTACCCGCTACCTTAACCAGGTCATCAGACCATCTGGTTGGGGGTCGGCCTACGCTTTGTTAGTAGTCAGTTGATATAGATGAATATAGTTATACTTATAAAATATAAATTCCAGCGTTTTGGGCAAACCTTAAAACTGAACTCAACAATTCTAGACCAAGCAACCATTAGCATAAATTTGTCTTTGCGAAACAGACATTAGAGTAATGTTCTTACAACTTCCAAATAACAATTCGACATCAATACTCTTGTACTAGTTGAAAGTAAAACACGGCTAATTAGTTTATTTTGGATACAAAAATGGCTTTTTAATCGATTCCCATTGCCCCGTGAAATGAGGAAAGAACAGTCATTAGCTATTGTTTTTAATTGCGTGTCGTTGACCGGGGAAATAAGGCAATCGAGACGCCACTTCTACTTTGCCTTCAAATGAGAACAAAGAGTAAAAAAATATCGCTTTTAAGTTAAAGTCGAGTGAATGTTGTATCCAGTTAAACCGTTTAAGGCATTGACGCTAAATTTCATTGAGCTATTTTTACTGGTAAAATGGACATTCACTTTAAAAGTAACCGCAGAATTCGGGGAAGTTTATCCGTAAATAAACAGTTACTTAAGTAGCTGCAAGATTAATGTAAAAAAAAATATTAATATTAATGTAATAAAATGCTTGAAGTCTGTATAATATAAAATATTTATCAACTACTTATCAGTATTTTATGATATTTAATACTGATAAACAGTAATTATATTCCATCAATGCTGCACTGCGCCCGACACCCGAGACAACAAAAGTGAGGTCTCTTATACCCGGTAATTTTACTAGCTACAGTGCCCTCATCCCGAAACATAGGAGTGAAAAACACTTCAATTTCACGGGACGATATTTGGCACTGCGGTGGTACCTACCTAGACGACTCAGTACCTATACTTCTGTGCTTCGTAAGCCACGTTATGCCTTCGACTACTATAATAACATGAACACTCACCAAACCGCATTGGGTTTGCGGATTGTGTTACGACACCATAGCCATGATGTGTTGGAAAATCCCCTTGCATGGGGAGTAGGCAAGATGATGTTTCAAAGTATATAACATAAATACCTGCATTAAGAATAATGTACTTAGTCCGTTACAGTAAAGGGTTTTGGTATGACCTACACACTTGGCAGGCGGGTTGGGGTAGTTCCCGCTCGTCGCCCTGCCCTTCTTCACCCGCGGGAAGACAAGCGATTGTGACAGTGGTATTTAAATATAGCATGAATTTTATTTATTTTACAACTTAAGAACTTTTAGGAAAGGTAGGCTCAATTTTTCATTTAGCTAATGGTAGATAAAAACCAATAGTTTTAAAACATAAAATAAGGCAACATATTAGACTTATTTATGAAAGGGTTAGGCTCAGTAGGTAGACTGTGTCCCAAGCCTCCATTTTCATAGCGGTTATAATAAATAATATTATAAAATAATAAATAATATTTATTTTAGCTTCAGAAAAAAACAGATTTAACCGGATTCAGTAGCGACTATTAAAATTTATTCGCGAATTGTGAAGTGTGTTTAAAGCAATTTTACACCGAAGCGGCCTTTGTAAAAACCTCGTGACATTTAAACTTAGAACCTCTAATGAAGGGAGCGCTCACGCAGACTCACATTTACATAGATAAAATAATACAAAGGAAATTGCATATTCCGCGCATCGAAGTCTTTGCTGACCTCTTGATGGCCGCAATTTCGCAAAACCATGGACGGTAAGGCCTTAGCGGCGCAGTCCCATGGTGTCGTAAGTCCGGGTGGAGCATGAGTGCGCGCGGGCTAGCACGCGTTGTAAACGCCTGTAGGAGTGATAGTAATAAAACGATATATCTTTTTATTTGTTAACCAACGTGTTAGGATTCTTTAAGCATACTCACCTTAACAACTGACTTCACGGTAGCTATTTATTTCATTGTGTGTCTCATCCCTTGAATTGTGTTACCTACTTTGAAGTGTGGGAGATTAAAGCTTGCAATTTCAGCAACGTTTAATTTTCTTATTTTTATCATCGTATCTATATAGATATCTGTTTTTCAGTAAATACTTTACATTTAGAAAATCAATAACGCTACCAACCGTCGGCAACAGTTTTTTTATATTAAAACAGGTACGAAATGCTATCGAATTTAAAGCAGACGTATGATATTACATGTAAAAAAATCATAATTAACACCTATCTTTATTGTTTAAAACAAAATGTTACAATGTCGGAGAAAATATTATGTATTCTTTCATCATGTGTCAAGCTGCCAAGTGAAGTAAAATATTTCAAGATACGTATCAGTACCGAATCACGCCAGATTGAAATTTTTCAGCGAATCGTTACCTCTGCTTTTCCGCACCCACATATTGCCTGTGACTCGCTGACACTGAAGCCCCAAGCTAGGCTAAGGCCTACAATGGCTGCGCGTTGCTTATGAAATATTGTCACATTGTTGAGATAAATTTTAACGTTTGTGTGAAATTTTCTGGTTGACCAAACGTGAATTATGTTGGGTCGGTCACGATTCTGCAATTTACAATATATTCAACGCTGTTGTTTCTTGTGCGGAGTTATTTTACTGATAAAAACTATATAGCATATGTGAATCCTATATATTATTTTATATATAACTTTATGTTTTTGTGTTCTGGCCTGTGACAATCTCTATGTTGTAAGTTAGCCACAACTCCATTAATCCCGACTAAGGATTACTGATTATAGAGTAAGTAACTACTCAGCAACTGGTCAGTTTCTTGGTAAGTTGCCAATCATTCAACTTACAAACTGAATTAATATGGCATGGTATGGGATGGGATGGGATCCTAAAAATTAGATGTATTGGTAAGAGGCAAGGAGTAAGTAGGACAAATTCCAGGAGTTATTCAGGTCAAATGCTAAAATTAAATATATTTTAGCATTTGACCTGAAACATGCCATGTTTCTTGAACTTGTAAAGGTCTGTCTGAAAGAGATGAATCTCACTTTCTTCTCCCCTCATAAAAATTATATATACCTGCGTTATGGAATGAAGTGTCAAAGGCAGTAAAATATAAAATACTGTTGAAATCTTATTGTCAATATTTAAATACTTCATTGCCCCTTATAAAACGATGTATCGAAGGCGATAGTTTTCTATTACCATAGTTATTCAACTCCTTAAACTAGCTCCTTAAAACAGAAATATTGTAAACATTAAAAAAAATTGACAAGAGTAACTACTGAGTTTCTTGCTGGGTTCTTCTCAACAACAATCCAAACAAGTGGTAGAACCAAATTTTACATTAATAAGTGTTCTTTATGGATCTTAAATAAAAATATATATATATTTGATTTTGATATTTTACTGATAAAAACATGCGTAAGGAACTAGCGTGGTATGTAGTCCCGTTTTAAGACAACTCAAGAAAGCCCCACTTTAACCATATTTTCCGTACAGGCGACCTGTGATCGCAAGCATCTAAATGTAATTGCGTCAAAATCCATGAAATGGCTATTAATATGACCGCAAGTCATAGGCTTTGCCCTTGGGGATTTATTTCTAAATCGCATCAATTTATCAAATGTGTTAAAACAAATTATTCGAGGCATTTTTGTTTTACAACTGCGACTTTACTGCATTCATATAAATGTTTATGACTTTATTACAATTAATATGCGGTTTGAGTTTCTATAAAATGCACATCGCAATTAATGCCTCACGTCAGTTCATTAGATAGTTGATTGTTTGCAGAAGGTTGTGTAGCGAACTTTGACATGTGCATGTAGGTCGTCTTGTGGCGTAGGTAGCCTTCGCTATTGCGGTTCTTACTTTAAAACTGTCTATATTTTGAAGTTGGTTAAAAAAGACCATGAATAGCTCACTATCTTCATCTTCGCCGAATATGCTGCGTTTGAATGTATTTATTGCTTTGGTAAGTTCAAATCATTGAAATATTGTTTATTTCATTAAAACCAATAAATATACATGACAAGCTCAAATTAAACATAGGTCACATGTTTAATTTGAGCTTGTCATGAGCACGACATGATTCACATTTGCCTGAACTAGGTAAACCTGTTTTTCAGGCTTCTTCAAGTTGGTGGATAAGTCGATGAGTAGTGTCCGAAAACCTTTCCAGTTAATATAGGTAAAATGTCACTTACAGAATTGTCTTCGTTTCGAAAAATTTCAAGGAATCCGGGCAATGTATCTTTACCAATGTTATGTTTGTCAACCGGACTCTTATTTCGATGGCATCTTTCTCTGGGTTGTCTAAGATATAGACGCTAAAGACTATTTATATTACATACTAAGAGATGGATTTTAAAGACACTTTACCAATATTACAGATTTGATGACCCCGATTTGTAATATAAGTGAAGTGCGGCTACTTAAATTTGTCTCCGACATTGTATGGTACTTGCTATGTTAGAAACTATTTTTATTATTTCATAATTATTTTATTTAGATAGGTACAACCAATGATCATAAAATTTACGGCTGAAGATTAATTTAACAACCTCTCCAAAGGAATATGACAAATTCTAAAGTCAATACAGTCTATTGCTGATCTCTTTTATTGATATCAGCATTCTAAAACTTTAAAGTATAGGTATTCTTGACGACCCATTTGGTGTTGCGGTTGAAAGGTCGGCTGCAACACCATGGGTTCCGGGTTCGATCCCCGGGCCGTACAAACATTTGTGTGCATGAACATGTCTGTTTGTAATGGTCTGGGTGTTTTCTATGTATATAAAAGAAATATATAAGTATGTTTATCCGTTGTTTAGTACCCATAATACAGGCTTCACGCTTAACTGGGGACTAGATGGCGCTGTGTGAATGTCAGTGGATATTTATTATTATTTATTCTAATAATTTGAAAATATTATGAACATATATAATGCTAAGTTTAATCTAAACTTTGAAGTTTTGAATAATATGACATTCATTTGCGCTATTTATAACACTCTCATCACACCTATAGTAACTTCCAAAATTCCAATACTCGCATGAGGAAAAAGTTTCTCATAAAATATTCACCGCTGATATAATAATTTATTCGTAGAAACGTAACTCGACTGATCCCTGGACATCTGACGCGAAGGAAGGACTTCATTTATGAGTATTATAACCTTATTGAACATTATCATGTGCAATTTTTTTTATGTATTACCTACTTTTCTGAACCTCATTTATTTATTTATTATCAGCCCGATCACGTGTACCCTGCATTGGAAGCTATTTTAAATAAAAAATAAATCAATAAATATCTACTGACTTCTACAAAGCGCCCTCTAGTACCAAATTAAGCATTTATCCTGTAATTTAGGTACTAAATAACGGATAAACATACTTATATATGTATATATATTTTTTTGTAAGTTCATACATAGAAAATACCCTAATCAATACAATAAAAACACGAGCATGCACACAATTGTTTTTACTGCCCGAGAATTGAACCTGGAATCTTTGGTGTAAGAGCCGACATCTCAACCAATTACACCACATAGGTCATCAATAATTTCAATTTAGCAAAATATCCCTGAGTTATTCATATAATTTCAAACTAAATTGCATTCACAATTGCATCCAACGCCCCTGTCATTCGCTCAGCAAAACACACACCGGATTTATGGTACGAAAAAACTCGACCCAAACGAAATTACTAAAAAGGCTACCCAAGAATCCTGATTAGGTACTTCCGTCGAATTTGCCAACCAAAAAGAAGGAAAGGTCGGTGCGACCTGCGCTTGAGTCACTGCATGTCTTCACAAGGTGACCCGATGTGTTTTGGCTACGCCTGGTTGGTGAGCACATCTGCGAAATTAAACAAGTAAACTGTTTCTTATGCTATTTATAAATTATCCTAAATTTTATATAGATACTTAACTAGGCAATGAATATTAATAACTCATTCATCTTAAAAAATACAGTGTATCTATACCAAATTTTAAGTAATCTGTGCATGTTATCACCAGGTTTTGAAATGCTGCACCGAAAACTATTTACTTTGACCATTACTTATTGCTTTTATGGATAGTTAATGTTATTATTATTTAACATTATGTTTCACATAAATAAGCGATTAACGTATTTCCATGGATTAATTGATACATTTCGTTTTTGCTCACTTTTTTACAAGTTTTCATTGGCTGCTTCCTCGGGACAGAATTCAGCAGCAAATAAGTTTTTTATTATTTTAAAGTTACTTTATGTAAGTTCAATAACAAGTTATATAGATGGTTTTGAAGTCTCAACCACAGTAAATATATTTCACTATGTAGAGCTGTATTTAGATTCGATTTCCACTCATACACCACGAACCGGTTGGCCGGTAAATTGCATGGCCTTGCATGATGAAAGTGCTGTGACAGTGACAATCTTGTTCTCATTTCTCCTTGCTCTGGTACTCAATTATTTATAACTGCATGACATTTAAGGTTAAAGTAATTAATTACTCATGTTTATTTGATACAATACACGAAACAATGATTATGTTTTTCATATTAATAGCGCAAGAAACTAACAAATAAAAATATTGAAAATAAAACTGGTTCCTTACTTATAAACATAAGAAATAAAAATATAATATTTATAGACAAGGGTATTTTGCATAGGCTCAAGGTTGGCCAACTTGCAATGTAGAGGGCTATGAAATGTGTTTTCCTCAAGATATTCGAACCCAAGAGATCCGTAATGTATCCGTAAGAGAACTAAAGTGACCGGACCGCATAGTAAGTGGAAGTGGCAGTGGTACAGTAAAAAACAAACGAGACTCTGGATATGAGCCTGGCAGATATTAGTTTAGAACTCCCTATTAATGAGTGCACTGAAAAAAGCTTAGCCCAGCAACGGGGTGTGTTCCTGATATAAAAATACCAAAAATGAAAATGTGAATACAATTATGACCTTCAGTATAGACATATAATCGGCTTTGTATGAGTCTGTCTGCCCAGTCTTTTTACAACTTCAGATAATGCATTGCAAGTAAAATTTAAAAAATAAAAATTGGATTCCCCGCTCATTTTGTCACATGTTCCAAAAAGCGACCTGCCCATACTAGAAACCAGAACCTGAGTTTGAGTCCTGAGTTTCAGTTGAGTGATTTCTCGAACCGAAATAAAGCTACATAGAAATACATACCAATTAGTTGCAGTAGTAAAATATGTTATGAAAAGCAATCGAAAGATAGAAAGTATAGTCATATGTACCATCCGCGACCTTGTTCGCTCGCATCGTGAATGCATGGAAACATTAAATTAGAAGCATGCATCTGATTTCAAATGTTTAGTAACATAAGTGTGTTTAAGATTACAGTTTGGATTAAACTTGAGGGATAACGTGTACAAGGTTACAAGAATGTAGTAAAATGTATTTATGAAGCTAATTTTAGATCTCGGGTTAGACTGAAATCTTGACATGTATGCAAACTTAAAAATAAGGTCTTAAATTTAGCTTAGGAACTCATGATATTGAAAAAGATTCTACAGAAAATTTTGAAAGGTAGGTTTTAGAATTAGTCAATGAATAATGGAATGTGACCCTAATATTATACTGAGTCCTTATAAATCATATTATTTACCATTTATTTTTATTTTCACTTATTATTGAAATAAATAAAACAATTTCGCCAACGGCCATAACTATAAACGTTACTTATTATAACGAAATTACAACGTGCGAAAATGACGATTTGCACAACGCAAACATTATTTGGCTTGGATGTGTAATTGAATCAATTATGTTTGCAATTGATATTTTGAGAGTAACACTTAAGTGGTTACAGAAACTATTATTTCACCTAAGAACCGCCGGAGTTCAAACGAGCGCGAAAACAATCGATTACGTAGTAGCAACGCCTCCAAGGCGTGCGAAACCGAAAAAATGGTTCAAAGCAATCTTGAAGATGTTAATAGAAAGAGACAGTTAAATATACAAAAGTTGTACAACAAAAAAGACACAAGAATAGCTGAAGAGTAAGCAAGAAAGTACGTCGTGAAAGTGGTGCGCAAGACTGAGACAGCTGCCGGAGAGAAAGATAGGGAGGAGAGTGAAATTGCCGTAGCAACTTTCGCTGAGCCCGTTACGGTTACGTCATTGCTGTGCGCTTGCGCAACGGTTTATGAAGATTATAGCACTTTGTATGACACTGATTTGAGTGATTAGTTGGAAGCAATCGATTATTTGGCACCGTTTCCGGTACTACCCTTATTAGTGATTCTCACTACTATTACACTTTTAATTTAGATGACTATTATTCGGCACTTTTGATTAACGAATTAATAATTGCAAAGCAAGAAAAACTTAATCGATTATACAAAAGTCGGGTTGATTTGCCGGTTTGGAAATAGACTGAATTGTAACAACTGCAATTGGATGGTTAGTAATATTGCTAAATGGGATTACACAAACCTTTACGACAATATTACGAGTGGTCTTATACTTATTTTCTTATTTGCCTAATAGTCTTTTGATGGTTCTTGTCATTGTGTTTTTGATGTTGAGTGCTATACAATTTTATTGCAATTCCACGGTACTTACTTTCACTGTTACGTTGTTTAGCATAATAACATACTCACATGTTCTTTTACCGAAGCGATGGGTTATGTAGCCAGGTAAATACTTTCCTTGTTCCTAAAGAATACTTCGCGCAATACCTTATTATAACTCATTTATTGGTACTTTTGTATGTCGTATTTATAATTTATTAAATTTAATAATAAACCACCAGACGTACCCTGATATTAACGTTTTTTAAGCCACCTTACGACATGGCGTGATTTTACATCGACCACTACCATCACTAGATCGTCATACAAGTTTAATTATAAATATACAAATCTAGGTAAGATTATTGATAAAAAAAATTAACAAGTCTGTTAGCAATACTAATGCTTGTCTTGTGTGAGGGGATTGAAGCGACGGACGGGAACTACGAGTATGGCAAATTTATTATACTGGTCTTAATTACTCAACAGTAATAATTTTCTAATTGAAACTCAATAAGGCGGTTGTATTAAACACATTGCCTATATTTGATAAAGAGTAAATTGTTTACGATCTGGATAAATTTCATTGGTTAATTTCTCACAGCACCACATCTGTTCAGTATTCCTTTGTCTATTTACTAGGTCAATCAATCATTTCTACATTCCCGTTCGTAATTAAAACCAGACGGGAATGATGTCCTAGTTCTTAAATGATACATTATACGCATCTCTTCTCGCTCTAATGCCCGAAGTACAATACTGCGCTGTATCACACATACATGGAAATGCGAAGTTTCTTTTTGTATATTAACGTTAGCTAGTACGTTTTCAGCGTTTTATATAGTTTGAAGGTCTTTATGAGTTCAATATAACGATTGGTTGGAAAAAAATTAACATTCATGATACAATTACTATTCGATTGTCGATTGTTTTAACACGTTCAGCTCCTTGCTTGTCAGTGTGCGTGGCCCTACGTTCGCCAATTGCACTAGTGTGCTTCGTTTGCATGTGTGCGTCGCTGATGGTAAATGATTGTGTGGTAATATTGTAACGTGCGTGAGTGTGGGTGTATCGCGTGCGTGTGAGAGTAGTTTAGCGTTCACAATGAAAGTACTCGACGGTTGCATGGATTTGGGTCAGAGCTCCAACTTTGATTATAAAGATTACGAGCAACGTGTGAATCACCGCACTTCATCTGGGACCTTTCGCGTTTTGCAGTTTGCTACTGTGTCTACGTACTCGGACGGTGTTTCGGAATTTTCGTATAACATTCATATTCGTATTCATATGTGTATACATGTAAAGAAAATGGATCATGAAACACTTACGAAACGTTTATTTATTTACAGTTCATTATTCTTAATTTCAAACTTGATCTTGTTAATTAAATTAAATCATTGTATTTTTTAATACATAGCAAGTGTTTGTAGTAAGTGCCAATTGTCGTCTTTACTACACTAGTGATTCTAAAAATTGAAATAAATTAAAATAATTTCACTGCTAATCATACCCCCAGTATCTGGAAAACAGTACATGTAGGTACTTATATAGCGTCACTGTTAATGCAAGAAAAATAGGACGACCATAGTCACAGTCTCCTCCAGATACCTAATATGAATAAATATATAAAATATGAAACAATTCAATTAAGGATAACAAATTCTTTCTTATTCCTGATCTCTTGCGTTCTTTTGAAATAGGAACTGTCTTACCCATTTAGAACTAAAAAGGCCTACTAACAGATGCAGACGTCATAGTTAGCTGATATATCTTACGTCATCTGACAAGATGCTTCCAATTTCGCTATTAGCCTTCATGAACCTGTAACATTACAAATTAATAGTCATTGACCTAGTTATACTAGAGAAAGTGAAAAGTCAAAAGTAAAAATCAGAATAATTGTTATCAACGAGAACGTGAGGGCAGTCGTAATTCTGTATTTCTTGAAAGTTAGTTCCTAACCAACTATAGATATTAGCTGACAGCGAATTTGCATATCAAAAAGAGAACATAAAATTAATGATAATTATCTGTCTGATGCCATATTGAACATTTAGAATGTACAGTGAAAGTTCAAATCATTGTGGTATCGCTAACATTATGAATAGATAGTGTTATGTCACATCGCAAAAGGTCAGGCTCGATGATTAATGGACAGTTTAGTTATAAATAAACAACATTCATTTGTTCAAATGAAATCAATTTTAAATGTTGCAGAAATTATTGCCGACGACGTCACTTTAGAAATTCAGGCATAATACGAACATACATAGTAGTTTTATATAGATCAATGTTGGTAGTGATTGGTATTACAGCAATGACGTTCGCTGAACAATTCCACTTGATGATTTCATTAAAAGGGCTATAACACCGTAACTGTGCTGGATCAATTTGCGTTGGCAGAAGTCTCGTTCTCCAGAGTCTTGTTTTCTGTCCGACAGACAGCAGCAGATGGATTCTGAAAGTCTTGTGCTGGGATCTCCTCATCCCATTACATAGACATTTATTAATATTTTATAGGACGATGTTCATGTTTTTACATATAGCTTTTTTATGGTAGGCATCGTATGGAATTGTAATCTTCATCGCATGAAAGAATAAATAAAGCTCACGCCTTGGTCCCAAAGGGGTAGGCGGAGATGATGGAGCGCCACTATGTCCGGTCGTGACATACTTTCCTAGCTGATATCACATCCATTTATTTTTTATTATATATAAAAAAATTCTCTTGTTTTCGTCCTGCTTAGATCCAGCCTTCTAAAGGACTTGACCAATTTGGTCAACATTAGTCCTTCGGAAGATCCCCTGAAAGGTAAAATCCAATTTAAATCATTATGTTTCAGTACAAAAGTGCACACCAATGGATCTAGCCCCAAGTTAAGCGTGAAGCCTGTATTATGGGTACTAAACAACGGATATACATACTTATATACATTTTTTTGTAAATACATACATATTATATATAGAAAACACCCAGACCATTACAAACATACATGTTTATGCACACAAAATGTTTGTACTGCCCGGGGATCGAACCCGGAACCCTTGGTGTTGTAGTCGACCTCTCAACCACAACGTCGAATGGGTCGTCAAAAGTAAAAAAGTCATCAAGATTCCATATAAACATAAAAGCAGTTATAAATATTACCCATCAACTGAATTAATGTCTTATTGCTACTAACTTCTAATATCATAAAGATATACAGATATTAGTAATGTTCTATGAATAAATATAATTAGAACACGACGTCACGAGCTCCCCTTTCACGGTTGCGCAGGCGCATTTCGACACCCGCGACGCTTTCCTACTCGAGTCGCTTTTCATAACTCTAACCTTTCCGAGGGCTCAGTGAAACTTGACATTTAGTTAGTTTATGTTAAAATATTTAAGGCATTCGTCTTGCGAAACAATTTGATTCTCGTCTTGTTAAAAGGGATCTCCTTGATATTATCGTTCTGAAATATAACCATCACAGATTCTGTTGCCGGTTTTATCATTTCGTGCTTTATTAAGAAAATTCGAATGAATTGATTCCAAAAATTTCTTTATTGAATCAATTCTCGTCATGATACTGTGAAATCTTATCATGCACTCAAATTCTAGATTAATCTTCCCTAAATCATAATATGTAATAATAAATCTTTATTGAAACGAATAATTCTATATCTGCCCCGTTTATTTTGTGTCATCATTATCATCATCATTACAGCCTAATTATATCCATTGCTGAACGAAGGCCCCCCCTAATGATTTCCACGCGTACCGATCCCTTGCAGTTGACATCCATCTGCTACCCGCTACCTTAACCAGATCAAATTATTATTAATTATTTGTAATTAATAATTTTGTGTAGGTATATTTAATAGGTTTTTATTTATTGATACTGAACACCATCTAAATTTTAAATTAAACTACAATGATTAAAAAGAAATCACTTGAATTTTCCCTTAGTTTTGATTTACCAAAGGGTTTAGATACTGGTAACGATCAGGTCCAGTAAATTGCAAAAAGACCCTGATAAGACTGAATAAGTTATTTTATATCAAATTTAATGTTAGTTAATTAAATATCTATCAAAGGGAACATGACTTGTTTAAATGATGGCTAACAATGAACTGCTGCTATTTACAATATGTCAGGTTTATTGAGTAATCTACCTTCTGCACATATTATTAGAGGTCAAAATATTGCCGGTTAGCACGTCAAGGATGCTATTTTGATTTAGAGTTAATTAGATTGAGCTTTAACCTAATCTACTTCTTGAGATAGTAGACAACGTCAGTTTGACCCTGGAGCTCCATCTAGGTCTGATGTAAACTGAGCATTCCATACATTTGCCAACACAATTTGTAATGTTTTGTGAACCATTGAAGTGCTTATGTTGATTAATAATAACATCATTTATAAAATTACATAAACCTTTTATATTTACAGTTTTTCATTTCGATGGATTTCACTTGTCAATCTTGAATCAATTTTGTAAGCCGCAGAACCGATAGCCGTTGGAGCAGACGAGTTCCGGGGTTGGGACCGCGTCTTGGCAAGCGTAGCGCAGGACACCCTCCGGCCCGATGGACCGACGACTTGCGAAAGGTCGCTGGTAGAGGCTAGATGAGAAAAGCGGAGGACCGGGATATCTGGCACAAAATGGGGGAGACCCATGTCCAACGGTGGACAGTGATAGGTTCAAGAGAGATCTCTATCTCTAAGTGATATAGTTTTTAAAGTATTAAAGGATAAGTAAAATATATTAACAAAATAATAATTAAATATATTCTTAGAGTCGTGAAAAATCACGAAATAATTACATACAAATGGATTGATACTGGCTACTACAAGAAACAAAATTATATAGTTGTGAAGAAATTTTTATTCTACGCAAGACATAGCCATATAGGTATTGCGTACTAGAGATAATTCCTTAAATGTAATTGAATTGTAACTAAGCAACTTACGTGCTTTCTTTACTTTTCTCAAAAAGTTCCAAATCCACGCAACGAAATCATGACCTCATACGTATAAAATGTCACTATCGAAGGATCGAAACCTCTCCGCCGTCTACCTGGCCCATTATTCTCCATAGAGAAAGTAACAAGAAAGGACGAACAAAAAATTAAGATTTCTCCTGCTCAAAGTTTTGGAGTACAGAAGGTCGGTGGCTGCTGTCAAATTACATTTATATTCCAGACCCAATTGGATGCAATAGATTCTCGACTAATTTTACCCAAAGAAATCTTCTTATTTAGCAAACGGGGTATATTGAATTATGAAAAGTATTGTTTTATGCAATTAGCTACATTCGAATACTTAAAAGAAACAAAATCGACAACATTTAGTTATGAGGATTATAATCATCATCATCATCGTCATTAGAGCTCAATATGTTCTGTTTTCACTGCTTAACGAACGCCTCCCTTAATTATTTGCCTGTTACTAGCATTCGTCTTTCTTCTGATACCAGCTTCTTTAGACTTTCAGGTTAATTTGATGACAATTTCTATTCCACTTAAGCCCTGACAAATCAATATATTCCTTGATATTGCATCGCCGGTTTATCTCTACATCAATATGCAGCATATACTGCGGATTAATTCTCGAGGATCAATGTACATGTACGTCCAGTACCGCTCAGCGAGTTATTGTAAAAAGCCTCTCAAACATTGAAGGAAGTCAGTCTAAAAGTAAACTGCTTGGTGCTTGGTTTCTGTCGAAGCCTACGGCCCACCTGTATTTACCGATCTGTGGCTCGCGTCTTTCTAAACTTTTTTATATACGACGACCCCTCGAGAATTCCGATTTAGATCGGACGATAGTTTTTGCCTACGTGTATTGTGTCTATTATAATAATAGTGGATGAAAAAATAAATAGCGCAGTTTTTTTAATCGCAGGTTACGCGTGTCTGCTCGTGTATTGTACGTGCTCATTGTCAATTTTAAATGGTCTATATTTTAGCCAATATCCAAGTTTGGTTGTGTAAACGAATTTCCCAAGTTTGCTTTATAAATAGTAATTGTATTTTCATGACAAGTTCACTTCCCCGATGTACTAAACTTATAGCTGAACTGGTACTATACTCACATGCGCACAATCAAGAGACATGAGACATACGTACTTTCTTTTCAGAAATATCCACTGACATTCACACAGCGCCATCTAGCCCCAAGCCTGTATTATGGGTACATATTTTTTTGTAAATACCTACAGATTTCCATATATCTGCCCGGGGATCGAACCCAGAACCCTTGGTGTTGCAGCCGACGTCTCAACCGCAACACCAAATGGGTCATCAGTACTAGTGTCAGTTTTCTCAATTCTTGCTCCGGAAGTGTTATCAAGCGGCCAATATTTGCTTGTTTTGTTATACAGATTAATAGAAATTATAATGGAACAAATTGAAATTTACCCAAGTTCAACTTATATTTCGAAAGTAAGGTCCAATAAAATACTGACTTATTTGAACTATGTTGTCTTGTGAGATATTCACACCAACAATGAATGAAATAGCCCCTGAATTAGCATTTATATTATTAGTAAAGCTGGAATCTGAACCAAAGGTTCACTAAATAATATTTATGGAGACTCACTCAGTCTTGTTTGAACTAAGTGGAAGATAGGTTCCAACTAGATCGTCTAGGTAAGAGCTACCGTAGTGCCAGATATCGTATGTGAAGCAGAAGAAGTATTTTGTACTTTTGTGTTTCGGGACGACACTGTACACGACACGACGGCACTGTAGCTAGTATAACTACCGGGTATAAGAAACCTAACATCTGTTGTCTCGGGTGACGGGCGCAGCGCATTGATGGAGACTAATAACTGTCTATCAGTTGTTGGTCTTAATCAATGCCACTCTGTCATCGTCTGGCGTATCACTTGCAATCCGGTTACGGCCCTGGCCGCTCTGTACACTTTGAAACATAAAAAAACCGACATTAACCGAGTATAAGATGCTCAAATAAACTTTTTCACACACTCCTACTTAAATTCACTTTCTTTTGTACACGATATCGGTTCAAGAGTGATGTCTCAAATACGTCTGTCCTGGCAGCTCTTCCGTCTCATTTATCAGTTAGTATTGTTAAGTGAAAACCGTTTATTACGTCCATCAGAACAAAAGCCGTTCACAAAGCAATTTTCACTCGTATCATTTGAAGCATAACATTGTAAATGGTGAAAAACTGTCGCTCATCAGTCATTGGCGTCGAAAGCCGCGGTGACACAAACTCTCACTCTTTCACCAATCAATTGAAGTTAGGGATGACACGTGGAAATGCTAATTTGCAATCTACAGAAATATAAATATACTTTGGTAATGAATTTGAACAAATAAAAAACAAATTATCTGAACCAACCAATTTACCATCGGTCTGTAACTCGCGAGTGTATTTTTTGCATATTATGTCACTTACGACAAAGTATATTTATTAAATATAATTATTGAATAAGTAATTAGTTTCTGTTCGAATTTAAAATACTGGTAACTGTGCCTAAAAGATGCCTTTTTAAAATAATTTGTTGCAGAAGTATCCACTGAGTGTATATTCCTAACATGGTATGCTTAATAAGAAAGCGTCAACCCTACCTTAAGTCAACGAATTGCGCACGCGGCGACTAAAAACTGGAAGAAAGTAATGTTACGATAGAATAACATTGTTAAGGGAAAAAAATCTCGCGTCATTGTTTTCTATTGCCATCTCGTTTGTGCTTGCGAAACTTGGTATCTCCTTCTCCCTCTGAAGAAAGTGCGCGGGCGCATCCAGCTGAACGGATTTACGTCACACACAGTAGATGGAAAATAATAAGATAAATCATCATTACAAAGTACAAAACAAAGTCGCTTTTTCTGTCCCTGTGTCCACATGTCCCTATGTGTGGTTTCTTAAATACATAGAGTGGTTCAAGAGGATGGTTTATATGCATAATTTAACATCCATGAAATAGTAGAGAAATACTGTTTTTTTAGGTTGTCAGTGTTGTTAGTGGATGTCATAAATAATTTCATTTTTCGCTTCTACATTGCAAACGTAGGCTGAAGCCTACAAGATTTATCAAAATAATGTACGTACTGAGTATTGTTAACATTAAAAATGTCTAAAGAAAACTCCGCGATGGTATATGTTTATCCCTTATGGATATCCCACGCTTCGCTAGTATTCTTATAAAATATATGTTTGCCAAGCATTTCTGCAAATAGTATAACTACTTAATGCTTATTTCATTTTTTGTTGTTTTTGTATAATCTTGGCAATGAATGTGACTTAAAGGGGTTCGATAAATTCTATAGCAGAATCACCTCTTGGATAAAACCTTTTCGTATGGTAAGCGCGACATCATTTATGTACTGACATAAACCAAAGGGTTTATTAGCCTTTGAAGCTTACGCAATGAAAATTAATATAACAACTTATTTTTGTGATTTATCTTTATTTAATGCATATGCTTTATACGATAGTGAGAGTGAAAGATGACGTCGAGAGTGAATTCATTCGTGTACGAATGCAACAAATATCAAAGATACTGCGTTGGAGCAGGACAGCTAGAATAACACGTGAGATATACTGTGGGATGCACTCAGGTAAATATAAGGTATTATAAAGCCATCTCAATGCATTTTATGTACGATTCTTTGATTGTTTGTTTATAAAGGTAATTCAATTCGGATGATAAAAATAAAAATTTTATTACTCGTGTAATACCTAAATATTGTAAATAAAATAATATAGCTTCTGTGTAATGACGTCAAATAATTTCCTCGTAATATATATTTTTGACGTTTTGAAGGGTACATTTATTTTATTAGTCAATGCATAAGCTGTGTTTGTTTATAGAAGTAATTTTTTGGCACACAATATTTTAAATTGCGTTAAATGTATTACTTGAATAGTCTAGGCGAATGTGTTGGATTAACAGTTTTAAAATATGGACAAATAAGGGGGTATTTTATTTATAATTATATTTCAATTATAAACTCGGTAACTAGTAACTTCTACATCGCCCCTTATATTATAGGGAATACAGGGAATCCAAGGATTGTCTTGTATGCCACCTTTCAAAATCATCAAAAATTGCGTTACGTAATTGTAATAATCACTCATGGGATGGGTGACCGAACTAATACCTAAGTGCTTCGGATGATACGTTAACCCGTGGGTCGAGGCTACTTTCTAAGGATGGAAGTCCTTAACAATCAATTTCCCTATATCCAAATCGTTTGGGATAACCCGCAATCTCGACAAAAAGTCACGCTGCTCACAAGAAACAAATGTACTATCAAAACTTGGAAAACTAAATTAAAAAATCTTGCTATAGAAGACTTCTTAGATCTTCTAAGTCATTTAGTATAATCGTGACTAGGGGATCTCGACTTCATTAATAGACTGTATAAATATTATCGCTTTATTGATACAAATGGGATTAAAGAACATTCAATGTTAAATAAGCTTATGGACACACCTTCATGTCTTTTAATCCAATGATATTCTGTATATATAAAGGTAGATACGCCATCCGTGCCTCGAAAACGAGTCGCCGAAGAGAGTAAAGTTTGTACTCTTTTGTTTAGGTAAATGTGTTCGAAATTCGAAATATGTGTATTACTACTTGCTTCGCTTAATATAGAAAATAAACCAAAACGTTATCGAACTTATAACATTTCGATACGACCACCAAATAATTACATGAGCAGCAAAAACTTAAAGAAGAAAGTAAAAGTATTTTTGTGTGTACTTGAAATGTTTTTGTATAAGCATATAACTGCAACGCGCAGAAGGGGATAATACCTCGACCCTAAATACTTCAGATATTGACGACAGAATACAATGATGTATTGGTGTAGATATCAGGTGCTATTACACTCGAAGTTTCCTAAGTTTGACAGGGTATTTTTCAAAAGATAGATAGATAAAATAATTTTGTTCTAAAAAGGCCAACTAGTACAAAATTATAAAAAGTCGGGAACATCACGAGGTTGACAGTCAAATTCGTTTCTTACCGTAAATAAAAAAAGGTTTATTTTATTTCTTACCAATACTAAATAAATTGTCATGAGAAATATTATACCATGTCCATTATAATTGTTGATTTTTTTTTTAATAAACCTACAGCTGAACTTTGCATCACCCATTATTTTACGTCTTTGAGAGATTTAAAACCTGCATATCTATATAGAGAACCATTGCATGAGGATGCACTACGACACTAGGTTGATTAACGAATCTATTATATTTATTTGCAACAACAATGGGAATTATTGTTTTTATATTTTGATTCTGATGTTTACGTACATATTTTTTTATTTGCTATATTAATAGTAGGCACAATGTTATTCAAATAATGTGCGTACTCTGATTTGACTTGAGTGTTAATATGACCTGTATGATACGAAACCTTTGACCTGTCCTTTGTCGTGTCGCTCTTCTGTACGTGGTAGCTCAGTGACACAGGGCTCCGGGATCCCTTTGTTCGGCTCAACAATAGCTGGATCATTTGGACAATAGTTTGCGCAACACGTGTTCCTTGCAGGTCGCTACGTTTGCTTGGGATATTTTTTTGGTAGTGCAAAAAGCGGGTATCCTTGGTTTTATGTGACATTGTATGGGATAGATTTTGATATCTTACATCGAATAAATTATACAGTTAGAAACCATGTCTATATGACAATTTCAGTCACCAGATCAATCAGCATAGTATTGAACATAAGTTAGGTCGTACATAATATTAAATAATACATTACAATATAGAGGTCTTTTATAATGGTTTAAAACCCTACATCCTTAAAATTTATTCATTTTTTAACTGTGTTTTTTAAGAATATGATACAATATATATATATAATTCAGAATTTTTGCATTATTTAGGGTGTATCAATACATATTTTTTTCTAAAGAACCATATAATTTAATTTAATACATGAACTAGCAATGAAAGGAATCTAACGTCTGTTAATATATAAATGCCACGTGTGTAGTAGTATGCACTTGAATTTAGTGATGTAAGCAAGTTGTTTATTTTTAATATCCGTGACATAAATTAAAATTAAATATTTTTTTATCTCTTTCAATATGTTTGTTGATTTCATCGATTATATACTTACCTATTCAGAGAGATTTGCGTATGTGTATTAGCAAACTTTACTTATGGTGCTGCTATTTCATCTAAATGAATAAATATTAAAATATACTGGAACTCATATTAAGAAAATTATGGTTCACAAAATATTTTACTCAAAACGCTTTTTATAAAAAGCAATAGTTTAGTGCTCTTCAATTTAATTTATGTTATACATTGATAAACCTCCGGTAAAATAAATATATTAACCCTAACGTACTCATAATTTAAAATCATGATATGTTCTTGTAATATTAATGACAGCTTTACTATGCAATTATCGACAATAGTTAATTACCATCGGCTTAACTATGAGCTCAACAGAGCATCATAATTAGCAACATAGTTAAGCCAATAAATAATTTATTATATTTATTATTTAAAGAATAAATGTTATAAAGGTATGTTAAGCACTTAGATATACAATAAACTAACTAATGCACAATCACGAAGAAATAACAAACAAAACAATAAGTTTTATTATAGTTATATTTATGACAAAAATAATTCATTGACATTTTTACCTTAACGCGTCATTAAAAGGGTACAAAATCAAAGCACAAGCATACATGTCATGTAACGAGCGATGTAATTATGAATGAATATTCTGCCCAAGTGATGCGATGGTCAAACAAAGATTGTGCATCTAAAGTAGTTAATTTATTATTATCTAAGGGGAAGCTATTGTAGGATGAAAATGAAAATGAAAATGAAAATGAAAAGTGTTTATTCAGTTTAGGTCCTTAAAGAACACTTATGAATGTCAAATGAAGCTACCACGTTCGGGAGGTAGTTTTCCACTGAGAAGAACCAGCAAGAAACTCAGTAGTTACTCTTTTCAAAAAAAATTGTTGAATACAGATTCATTGTAATCAAAATAATTATATAAAGCAAATTATTTCAATTTTTATCGTATTATGTATTGGTAAAAATATAATAATCTACAAAAGATAGATGTTAATCGCAAGTCTGATAACCAACGATAATATTCATAACGATTACGTATACGCAAATTTCCGTGACAAAAATATCCGATATCCCATATCTAACTGACGACATTATGACATACACGTAGAGTTTATTACCTACATTAATTTACGAGTAGTAAGGAACCATCTGGTTCACCTTCGATAGGATTGTCTAAGAATATGTTAAATAATAATATGAGACTATTATCTTAAGCAGAAATCGATAGTTTTCTTCAATTACGGTTGCGTGTGTTGAAACACAAACGGATTTAGAAGCAACAGTGTTATTGAGAATAAGGCCAGTGCACATTGACTTTTTAGTTTAGATTCTAACTTTTAATGTTGATGTTTAAATGTATTCAATCCAATATTTTCTATGTATAATAAGGATGTATTTAAATATATATAATTATGTTTATCCGTTGTTTAGTACCCACAGTACAGGCTAACTTGGGGCTAGATGGCGCTGTGTGAATGTCAGCGGATATTTATTTATTTAATTACAACACATCGAATACACTTCACTTCTAGACAATAGTGCAAAATATATGAGAAAATCAAAATTGTTGCAATAATTACATATTTGTATTAGATACGATTATAAAACTGACTGGATTTGAAACGTGTGTAAGATTTTCCGATAAGATTTTCAATGTTTATTTTTCAGTTTTATGTAAGGTTTACATTAAGATTTCTTTCATTTTCTTATTGGAAAATGTATGTTGTAGTTACTTTATAGATTACTTACTTATTTGTATAATCATACTGAGATCTTGTTGAAACTTTGTGATACATTTGAAAAAAATCATGATGAATAAAACTGGTTTCTGTCATTATATTAATCAAAACAGCACCTTGCCGAAAGGGACTTCTTTTAATAATAGTAGTATATTAAGCCTAATTTATAAGTCCGAGCATAAATATGCATAAAATATTTTTTTATTTGAATATTAAAAACAGACGCTCTAATTTTATTTATATGTATTACATATATCAGTAAATATTATGCATTTCAACCCCATTAAAACTGAAATGATATATTGGTCCGGAACCCTAAACAGCAATAGCAGAAAAAAGGTGAAATGGAGAAACCCAATTGTTAATCAGTGCGGGAGAAATAAGATTAAAGTATCCACTCACGCAAGACACTCTTATTTAATATACTATCTCAATTTTAAATATAAATCAAAGCTATAGTAGTAACAGTTGAAAAAGCATGTATATCTAATTCCTTAGGTATTTCGTAATACTCCGCTTAATTTCTGTTCCCATTACAATGCAAATGCCCGTTATTAGGCCTAATTTATTAGTCCAAGCGTGCTGATTCGCCTTCCTAGGGCCAGGGTTGTATGTACGGACACCGTTTCAAATCTAAACATAACTAACATCGTGAACTGTATGACTTCGAAATAAGGTTTATTTTTGAATGTTTGACCTTGCCAGTTTATAAATTTTTAAAAGCACGGAAAAAGCCTCTGAGGTATGGTGTTGACATATCGCTGACGTAATAATGCAGCCTTGGTGATGATATGGGTGTCTATTAATAAAATATAATATAAAATAAAATATATAACATAGTGACCAAGATAAATGAATGATATTTCTTCCGAAGGTGATTGTTTGTATTGTTAATATATAAACAATAAGCTTAAAGTATGACAACTAGCGCCATCTATCGTCAATTTTGATAACTACTTGCTTTTCATAAACTATGAAGGTGTTTTATATTTATGGAGGCATATTATCATCATCATCACATCACACAGAATGTTAGTCTTAATCGGTGCACACTCTTGCCCACTTATGTTCCTAATCGTGTGGACTTAACTTGGAACCTTTATATAGTAGCTGACTACTTAACCATTTTACCTAATTTAATCACCTATGTACCTAATGCAAAAAAACTTTTGTGTCGCATCCAAATAAAAACGATCAAGAATCTACAGCGAATTTATTTTAATCGTCTTATTGTAGGTACAGCATCAATTTCATGTCATTGCTAAAAATCTACATCACACTCTGTTTAAAATATTATTTTTATTTGATATACGACTTTGTTATATTGAGTAAGTTAAAAAATGATTTCACACAATTGAAACAGGAACAATCAATCTAACAAACGATTCTAGAAAAATATATTATAACGTAATATTTGGGTCTCAAGCTATTTTGCTAAGAATTTTCTTAAATTCTAGTCGCTAACTATACGAGCATATCTATTACTAGGCTAAGCTGCCGATGGTTCGGAATACGGAGTCTTTAGTAATCATAAGGAATAATAATAATGTTTGGCAACCCTACTTACATATTGACCTTAGTCAAATAATTTAGTCTCAGTACCCAAACACTGAAGTCCGTTTACCAATGCAGATAGTTTTAATAGAACATGACGTCTGCTGTAAAATCTGATAAAATTACGAAATGACAATAGTGACGATAAAGTAAGACAAGAGATTTGTTTTTTTACTTGCTTACAGTTACGTTCATTATTTATTTTGAAGATTCTTAGCGACTCAGGTATATTGTCTACAGCTTAATTTTAACGTTAGGTAAATATATATAAAATATCAAATATAAACTTAATTAATATTGCGCGAGTAACACATTAATATTGCTTTAATCCATTGAAGCTTGAATACAGTGTCAAAGTGAAGCAAAGCCCAGGGATCTATTTGAAACAAAACCATTATACTGGATTTAATTAAAAGATTTGAAAAATATTCGTTGTGGTTTCAAAACTTTAGAATGCATACTTCGAAACCTTTTATTTTTAAAAACATTGACTGTCACTTTTTACAAGGATCACTTTATTGAAAATTTAACCGCCCCTTTAGTAAAAAACAAAGCTAAGGTTGAAATACTTTCGCTATAGTAATTAGAAACATATAAGTATTCTTCAATAATAAAAACTTGTCCGCTAAAAAATTAAATAATGAAATTTGTAAAATGTATTTGTTATGCAAACGACTGATTGTGTCTTAACAAAAACTATCTAAAATTCATTGATATTTTGGACATCGATATGACCTCTAGCTTTTATTATGATTATTCATGTTACACTGAAAGATTAAACCGGATTGAATACAGGCATTTTATTCATGCCTATATCTAATAACGATAACTTTGCCTTACTATCATCAGATAACGCAAATTCGTTGTGAATATTAGAATGTACGTTTGCATAGTACATCCTTACACTATGAATGCTTCTTTCACGATGCGCGGGCGCGGTCACGCGTAAGCAGAGCTGTGTGTGTTCGTTTAGGTATGTGTGACCGTATGCATGTGTGTTCTTGCATGTGTGTGTCTGTGTATGTGTGCGTGAATAGGCCCTCTATGTGACAGGATATGGGTCAGCGTGTCTTCCCCTCTTGTAAATAGAGCAAAGGATAGTAGATAGTACTGTTGGGTGTTAAGAATGTTTGCTTTGCTATACCGTCAAGGACGTTTGAGATAATCTTATAGACTATATTTGTTTGTTCCATATTTAAAGTATATTTTGCAGGTACCTTAATCTCATAAATTTCTTCTACCTTAGAATAAAGATTTAAGTACTAGTACGTATTGTTCTGAGAGGTGATGTCATTCTAAAAAGTATAAGTAGTTGCTTAAATTAGTCACAAGTATGCAACTAATAAGTCACCAGTTAATACCACTTTAGCATTACTAGTGGTTGTGACATAGTGATAGTAGCCATTTATCATCGAATAGAGAATCTGCTTAGCAACAAATATTTTTTAAGAAAAATAAAAATTAATAATAAAGTCACAAATAATTAATCTTCTTCTACCTCTCTATGCTTTTTCAAAATATCGTTGTTTATCTTGACAGATGCCTTTGCATTGCTGAAAACTGCTTCTTTAGGGTGCATGGATTTTCATCAAAAAATACATTTACTAAAATTCAATAAATATTTTTTTTTTATTTATTAAAATTCAATAAATATGAACTGAAATAAAAATGTGAAAATACAAACCCTAAAGTAGTTTTCGTTACTTACAATAACGATTCGTATTCTTTTATAGCTTTTTTTCAATGGGTGCGTGCAATTGAAATTATTCATATTTATGCATGTAAACAATACAAGTTTAATACTAGGAAAAATTATAAATAATTCATAACACAAAATTTGCTACATCATGAATGATTCATGACCAATGAATAAGATAAGATAAAACAATTCAAATACTATACTCAAGTCTATTTTAAGACAGACATGATATCAGTATCGTAGACTTTAGTAACTATTTTCAGAGTTCTAGAAATCCCCTTTACGATTTATACATTCATTTAAGTCATAAAGTCTACCGTCAATCCAGGCCTCCCTCGGTAACTCTCACCATCTAAAGTTTAGCCAGGCATGACCTAGTTCGAAATGATGTACAAATACCGGTTGTTCGTACATCATTTCGAATCAAATTTGAGTCGTCTAGGAAGGTACCACCGCAGTGCCGGATATCGTCCCGTCAAATAAGAGTGCTATGCACTTTGTGTTTCGGGATGATGGCACTGTAGCTAGTCAAATTACCGCGTAAAAGAGACCTAACATCTGGTGTCTCGGGTGGCGGGTGTAGTTCAGCATTGATAGAGAATAATAACTGTTTATCAGTTGTTGGTCTTCTTCATTGCCGCTCTGTCATGGTCCTGACCGTCCTGTTCACTTAATATCATAAAAAACATAAAAATAACTAGGCATTAAGCTAAAGAAGATTATTGTAAGACTGTGACATAGACCTTTCCACATAGAGCATGCCTTTGAGACGATTTAATGACATAGCCCAACACAAAAGTCCATTGGGGGTTGCTAATCTAAGAAAATGCAGCTATCATGCGTGGGAATATGGAACTAAGCTTCCGGTTGCGGTGTTTAGTGAACCCTATATTTGAACGAGGTTAAAAAGTACGTTTAAATTGATTTTTATCTATAACACACGGTAAAGAGGTCTGACCAAAAACGAATTTAAATAGCTCCATGAAAGACTAAGTACTCCCAAATCTAAAAAACAAATCATCTATTCAATCAAGGCTATGTCATTAATGAATGTCATACTCTACCAATCCAAAAATACCGTCAACTGGTTCTCCTCTGTTACTCATTATTTTGGTCAGACACGATTATGTTGGAGTGTTTTTTCTTTCATCAATTTACCGGTGTCGTCGTCCTCTATCTCCTAATGCATAATGTCATATGCGGTCAGTCGCTTGGCGCATATTTGGAGATCTTCATTTAAACAAGAGGTCTAACAAATCAGTCCGTAAAAAACGATTAATGTCTTTTTTCTAAAAAATAAACATTTAAGGTCGCTTTTATGATATTGCGTTTTTAGTTTTATTATCATTTTTTATTATATGTAAATTTAGTAGCTCTTTTTTTAATTACTTCTTAAATGATCAAATCCACGGAAAACGCTTTCATGAAAACAATCCTTTTTAATTACAACCTGTGTTTCTAAGATCGGTCTAACAATATATCATTATTTATAATACATATCAAGCGAATTCACGAAATCAATTTTAGCCTCCGTTTAATTAAATAATTAATTTAAACTTTTTTTTAAGGAAAATTCTATCATATATTAATTTTTCAGTCATACAGTTAACTAGTATTCCAGACCTCCCTTGACTATTCTACTGTCAAGGGTTTTTATCAGTAGCCCAGAGCCTTATTCTTAGATCGCTGAGGTTACGAGCCAGTGAGGTTGGTTTTATCCCGAAAAGGTGGTGAACCCCCCCACATACGGATGCTTTACATCTATCAATATATATTCAAGCTAATTGCGTTGCAAATAATGGTAGAGTTTTATACATATACGAGTATAATAGGTTTGGCAGTTCATCGGTGACCTTACTACGCCCTATCACTAATTAACTTAGGTCTTTGCCCCGCATTCGGACTGACTTTCAAACGTACGGCGCAATGTGAAATATTCACCAATTTATTTTCCTTTTTACAACGACGGTCACGGTTTGTTTTTTGTTTTACACCCGGTTAGTTATGGAGGATAGTGTTTTGAGTCAACTAATAAGAGTTTATAATAACGTCATTTCGGACGATTGAAAGTGCGATTTAATATGCTCTAGGATTATAGCCTTTACTTAAAATGTATTTTAATTTTATTTATGATGATGATTTTGTTGTTTTTCAGGTTTCCTCCCTATTGATAGTGCTCCAAGTTTCTACTATAATATCGTAAAAGACCATTTAGTTTTCAGCACTATAAGCTATCCCGACGAAAGGTTAAGGAAGTTACACGTTATCTTGATTTAATATTATTATATCACAAACAAGGAATTATGGTGTAAAAAGCATTTTACTTATTATCACTAAAAAGTATTTACGAGTATAGATAAAAATACCGTTTGACTACAAGTATGAAATTAAATCCGATGCTCTTACGGTGAAGGAAAACATCGTGAGGAAACCTGCGCACGCCTACGAAGAAATTCAAAGGTGCGTGAAGTCGGCCAATCCGCACTGGGCCCGCGTGAACAACAAAGGTCTACACACCCGTAGAATGAGCTGATGATGATGATGAAATAAAATATTGATCTGAGATTTACGTGTTCTAAACCTAAGTGTTATACTTCTACTTACTGTTACATACTTTCCACTGCTGTGCTTAGGGCTTCCCCCTGTCACGTTATTCAACGGTTTCGATATGAGGTTGGATTGAATACCAATGGGAACATGCAAATGTAATATTAATGAATATTTTGAAATTAAAATGTTAAAATAACATAAAAGAAGGGACACCGTAAGGTTTATATATTAATTAACGCTTTTTTAAAAATAATTACGAATTGAAATTACTTGAAACGGAACGTAAAATAAAACACCAATCACTGTCATTTACGTCATCTATGTATGACATATTATTTTGACGTTAAAGGTTTAGTAAAAAGTGAACATGAAACGATTTTTTCGAATAAAAAATCGAATTTAGGACTGTAAAAGCCGACTCCAGGAAACTACCAAAGTGAATGTTGGCATGGTTGTAATTTATTTTTTTTGGAAGTGAGTTTTACAAATCGCAATAAGCCTGATGCGAAATGTGGACTTTTTACGGTACTTTATTAAAATATCAAAGCATAATGTCTACTGATAATCTAGAAATGATTGTTTTTCATCACCAAACATCAAAATGAAAGTAGTGAGCAAAAAGAAAAGGTTATATTTTAACTCATCACAGTGTGAGCAGAAACTGCTTGGAAAAGCTGCCCTGAAGATTTCCACATGGAACTGCCCTGTGCAGTCTTCGTCCATGGCACTTACACTACACGCTAAAGATGAACCAGGAATAAAGAAGAAATAATAATAACTTCCTTTGTTTTAAAAATTCATTATTTTATTTATATCATTAATATCATAATTGTGTAAGTTTGTATGTTTTTGTGACTGTAATATAAGAAATCAATATTAAACTTGGTGTATTTTCAATGCTTACAAGAATTTTTTCTTTTTTTTGTTATTGCTGATTCAGGTGTCAAAGGCATTATTCTGTTTTAGCATTCAAAAATATAGGTTATGAGGTTAGTTACTCCGAGGTTATGAGCATAGATTTAGAATTAGCGCGCTAGTTTTGTCCTATATCTATGGGCATGAGCATCTCTTGAATAGAGAAAAGTTTTTAACTTTTTAACATGATTCCTTATCTTTACAATAAAAATTTACAGACAACTTTGTTATTGTATTTGTATTAAGTGGGTAAATATGTTTGTTTTTCATACAAGCAGATGAATAATAACAAGTATATTCTAACATCATAGTCGTCTTCACCGCATCGAAAAATAGTTTGAGGAATAATTCATTCGTCTTCACAACTCGAAATCTCTTTTTTGCCGGTTTTGTGTCAGTCAAAAACAATATGATTGTTATTAGATGAACACATTGGCACAAAGTGTGGTCAACGCGGCTTCTTTTCCGGAGTATCAATTCATTAAATCCATACATTATCAGTCATTTAAAATTCTTATAAATTAAGTGTCGACAGTCGAGAAAAAAATGCAAAAGTATGAAAGTCCTTGAAGAAAAGGAGGTACATTCACATACCGACGTCAAACGTCACGCCAGCGCGTTTTGGCGTGAAATTTGAAAGTGTCAATTTCAAACCGCATTTTTATGCAGAAAATGACAGTTTTTTTTATTTTTAAATATACTTGTGGCCTATTTCAAATGTAGTTCTTTAAAATAATTACAAAAATATAATTTGTGCATCTTCCCTATTGGTTTAAGTTATGCCAATCATATCAATGAGTTAAGTTTCAACGCATCCCTGTGAATTCAGTTGTTGCAAATGTCCATGGGCGGCGGTGAAACTTTCCATCAGGTGAGCCGCATGCTCGTTTGCCTCCCTATTTTAAAAAAAATGTTTTCCATGTATACGGAACTAGTCGGCAAAACACAGAAGGATTTGTTCAATACCACTAGACTTAAAGATTAAAACGTCGGTCGAGAGTAGACCAGTCTTAGTTATTTGTAAAGTATGTTTATCAGTGTATATTATGTTTCATAATTTAATTTAATATTAGATTGGGTTATAGTGCAATCATTCCAAAGTGATGGTGTATGGGTAGGCCTGTTTCTTACAATGAGTTAATAGGCTGGATGATTCTTCTCATAGAACAAACCAACTAGCAACAACAATAAACAGATGCGCGAACCAGTACCAGCATTCGTCCCAATTTGTGGTTTCGTAATGCAAGCCGCAATGCCACGGAATGGGGTCACGCACCACTCAATGATATCCTACTTTACAAATGTAAATACAATTAACTGGTATAATTTCGCTCGATGATTTGTCACTCAACAGGCTTGTCGGTTAAATGCTTGAATGATTAATCTAATATTTAAATAAAGATCAGATTCAGTGTGGCTTAATATGTTTTTCGATTGTTGGTTGAAACATTTCGTTACAATAAGAGGCTAATATTCGTTGATATTCATTATTATTTATTACAAAATATACCAACAGCTCTTTTGGAAAAGAAACAATAATAAAAATAAATAATAAATATCCACTGACATTCACACAGCGCCATCTAGCCCCAAGTTAAGCGTGAAGCCTGTATTATAGGTACTAAACAACGAATAAACATACTTATATACAATATTTTTTTTGTAAAAACATGCATATTATACATAGAAAACACCCAGATCATTACAAAAGGACATATTCATGCACACAATTTTTTGTACTACCGGGTATCGATCCCAGAAACTCCTCATGCGTCCTAAACAGAGAGTTAATAATAACAGGAAAAAATAATTCTGTGGTAATAAACAATACATAAACATATTTATATACTTCATTTTGAAAATACTTACATAAATTGTACATAGAAATACCCAGACCATTGACACAGACATGTTCTTGTACACAAATTTTAGATGCTTGGGGACCGAACTCGGCACTTTGGTGTAGTAACCGACATCTCAACCATTACAACAAATGGATCGGCAAATTGAATAAAACAAGTAACTGACAAGAGAGGGATGGTAATGATATGATGCCTCTTTATCATGAGATTTCTCAACACACATACTCTGTCAAACTTGAATTATCTTACAAGCTTGCCCAGTGAATGTTCTTGCCAGGGAAGCTTTAAAGAAAATCTGCGGCCAACAGCAGGAGTCATCATCAGCTCACTATAACGTCTCCACCGAGGGGCAAGAGCCTATCCGTAAAGGGTGTGTAGGCCTAAATCGTCCACGAGGGCCCAGTGCGGATTGGCCGACTTTACGCACAACCTTTGAATTTCTTCGTAGGCGTGCGTACTATGTTTTCCTTTACTAATAAACTAATATTTAAAAATAAACGTACATAATTAAAAAAAATCGAAAAGACATTAGTATACGGCGGGATTTGCACTCTTCAGATCGGAAGGCGTTGCTGTCAACAGCAGTATTGACTTGGAAAATCATATACTTTATATGCAAAGAGCCATATACATAACCATTACAATGTAAATGCATTTCGAGAGAACATTGTACTCTCCTTATCTCATAAGAAAAAAAAGGAGAAAATAATTATCATTACTTATCACCTGCTTGCATGTGAAATCATTCGTGAAGAATAAATTAGCTCATATGCCAATACAGACAGCATTGCTCGCGTTACTAACAAAGATAATTTAAACTAATTGAATAGCAATAGCAAACAAATATCAAATAACGTTCGTGACGTATCGGATAACGTACATATAATTTCGAAAAGACATTATATGTACGTTATTGGTACGTGGCAAGATTTGAACCTGCACCATCCAGATCGGAAAGCTACCGTCCATACCTATAAGTTACCGACGCTCGATTCTCGAATCACTTAAGTGTATATGTGCCCTTAAAAATGGACGCAAGTAGGCCAATCCTTATTGAAGGAATGAATAGAAGGATGCAAAACGTTTAGTTCAAAAAAGTGGGACATCCACAATATCATTATCATCATCATTACAGCCTAAAATATCCATAATATAACGTTATACATTTGATTCGTTACTACTTAGAGTACCAACTGTAGATTGTTATCCGTTATAAGATTAAAATTGTCTCTTCCACTACTCTTCCCCATATTCCCGTAAAAGGCGGGCTGGGGACTTCCTTGGGCATTCACCAACATTCCGACCAAGAATAGGGATTAGTGCATAGTCCTTCACTGTCAGGGAGGAGGCCACTTGATCCAGCATTGATCTGTAACAAGTTGTTATGGGAGCAGTCATATAGCATACACACTTATCCGTTCGATAGAAAGTTTTGCAGATGTACTACAACAAAAGGTTATATAAGTACTAACTAATAGCAGATATAGGTATCCGGAAAGTCGTATATCAGTTTACTAAGATAGTAACCTCCAATAACACATTGTTGAGTTAAATTCCGAACTAATTTGTTCCGAAGTCAGACCATGTTTATCAGATGTCTGCATTTGGAATTATTTCCACATATTTCCAACGTGGCGTGAACATTGTGTAGATAAGCGGCAATAAAACATACTTATCGTATAAATTTTATAGACAAAATATTAAATAAACACAGAAGGGTTGTATATTGACTTGATGTTTTATTTGATAATGCTTTCATTACAGGGATTATGAAAATGACTAGGAAAACGTTCTACACATTTCATAGATGATTATCTCACCAACCCATATTGTTTGATGAATTTGGAAATTAGGGAATGAAGCCCAGGCTAACCGGCACAGATTGACACGCCAACACCATTGGACCATTACGGTCCGGATCTTTCTTATTATGTAAATGAAAGGACTAGTATTTTAAAAACTGAACGTTTATTTCAATATTCAGTAATTTCTTATGATTTTTTTAATAAAGTTAGTAATCAAGCAAAACTAATAGTAGTACAAAAATACCAAAATAAAGGGAATGCAGAGTATCTAGTCATTTCACTGTCAGTCTCATCCTACAATCTAAAACATTAACATAGCTTTACCAACCACCTTAACTATAATGGCGATGAATTAATTAAGATTGGGCTATTAACAACTAAGTTTAATATATGTAATAATTAAACTTAGTTGTTAATAGCTGTTTTAAATTATGACGTTATTCTTGCACGCTCTCCATAAATTTGCCCAGGCAGACCAGGTTTGCTGGAGAGTGACTATAGTCCAAGGGATGATGCTAGGATTAACCCATTGTCCGCCAATAATGCAGACACAAAGTAAAATTTATTATTTATGACGCTTTAAGCTGTCTCTGGCAGTCAAAGGGTAATTAGGATTTTGTAACTGATGCACAAATCCAACCATAAGGCAATTGATTACTTTATCAATGATTATTATCCTTCTGTATTTTAATTACCTTTGCCTGAATGATTAGATCTAGTGCCCAGGCGAAGCGCGTCGTGATTGACACTGCCCTGTGTTTGTTTGAATATAATGGGCCGGTGACATTATACCCAGATTAGGACTGCAGGGTTGCCGTATCAGTATCATAATTAATCTAACCTTTTTCTGTTTTATTCAATTTATAGGTATGTTCATAGCATGACACTGGAAACTGAATCAATGTAACTTTCTTGAAGTATATTCCGCTAAATAGATGGGACAATAGCCTTTATTTGTTGAACCAAATTATCTTATAAAATTATGAATACAGCATAAGACGGTACGTAAAAGACGATAGTAAGAAGTGTCGCAGTGCGGCATGTAAGCACAGTAAGGCGCTAATCTACCGTTTACTCGTATTCCTAAAAAGTAAGCTTCGTACGATGGAAATGACAAACAAATTATAGTATAGATGAATAAGTACTATATAAATATGAGTAAGTTTATAGTGCGCCCTCCGGCCTGATGGACCGACAACTTGCGTAAAGGTCGCTGGGTGCGGAGGACAGGGACATCAGGCGCAAAATAGTGGAGATCCTTGTCCAGCAGTGAACTGCACCAGGTTGAAGAGAGAGAGAAGAGAATATAGAGACGGAGTACCTCAATTCCAAAACATATAAATAGAATACTTACGAGTGTGCATATACAAATATATACGTAACGGCATATCTAAATATGTTTGTTTTCCGTTATTTAGTACCAATATTACATGTCAGCAGTTGTTTTGATAAAAGCGCAGATATTTGGTCTCAACCTGTTGTCCCAGTTGATGGGCGCAAACCACAGATTTCCAATACAGGAGATGGGCAAGCCGCGTTTAAAATGCGACAAATGTAAGCTCAACCAGCATACACTGGCTGCCAGTTTACGCTCTGTGAGACGAGTCAAGACGCACGAATATTAGAAGAAATTACATACAATTAACATGCCATCATCGCAATGAATCAACAAATTTACCAAGAAATATAATAACTTTTCACAGGTAAGAACCGAAAAGAAATTGCGACACTGGGACTGCCTATAAACTTGGCGGCTTGTCCAGTCTTATTGTATATTCGGATATCTGTGGCGCAAACCAAGGCAGGGCAGACAGAAACTATGTACTACGGTCAAAAACAGGTAAACAGTTATGGTGTCTTTCAAGACTGTGTCTGCCCTGAGCATGACACTTACAATGAGGCTAAGTACTAATTCTATTATACCTACCTATCCTTCTCAGTCGGACTCTGGTTATGTCTCGGTCAGCCTTTGTGGTATGGTCGATCTCCTGATTTGTCGCCATGCATCCCTATTCTTGACGGACCTATATAATTAATTAAAGATAAAATTAATGTTCTACATAAATATATTACAATTAAGACAAGCATATTTTTTTATTTAGTGATAAAACTATTGTTTATTGAACCGTAAACAGAGAACGTACTAGCCCTATAAATTATAGTACCTAGATAGATTCCTATGCGATAGGCTTGGTTCCATTGTTGTAACGCATACCTTACTCCAAGCCAGTTATTCGATTGTGTATCGACTGACATCGCAATGAAGGCATTTGGCATCAAGTATGTTGAACACGACACTTTAACATAGCTTTAAAGAACGAAACACTTATGCAATCTCTTTTGATGAACTAATTGGTGAGTTTTTGAGAAATCTGTTATTCTAATTAAGGTTCTGGGTCCGATACCAATGTAAAAATGAAATATATTTTTGTGTCGGTTCCAAAAAATATATATGTATCATAAACAGTTGTTTAGTCTCTATAGTTCTTTAAAGTACCTGTTTATATAGTTAAAAATACTCAAGACTTTGAAAGAAGTTCAAATCAAAAGAAACAATGGGTTCTTGGAATGATGGGAAGGCAGATGATGATTGCTACTTGGTTCAGCAGTGGTCAAATAAGTAATAGTTATATAAAATTCTTTTTTTTTTATAAAGATTATTTTGGTTTACAATAAGTAAAACAAAAATATTTCTTAACGAGAGAGGTCTACCAGACTTATCGGTAAACAAAACGTCATTTTGTGAATTTATTCCATTACGCATTATAATGCATTATTATTAGGCATACCTAAATAATACAAGTTGACTATGGTTCCTCAGTCCTGTAATGATCATCGTATCATCCTCTATCATGACCTTGTATCTTCCTTCTGGTTCTATACTGTATTATACCTATATAATTATAGGTAGTCCTCCTCATCGATTTCGTCGTCGAAATCGATGAGGAGGACTATATATATAATTATGAATATGTTATAAAATAAATGACAATGCAAACACAATAATTATAATTTTGACTATTTTTGGAACTACTTTTAAAATTACAATCATGGTGTATAAAAATTAAAGTTTAATTAAATGGGAATGTTGTAGTCCAAGATTAAGGAAATTTAAAATAACTCGTCCCATAATTTCGTTAATAAACCTATCAGATTTCGTTGATAGTCATCTTAACAATATTTATATCATAAAAGAGTATCATTATACCTACTTAATTACGTACACCTACTTACGTTGTGCATTTTAAATACGTTGATTTTATTGAGATATACCAATAGGTTAAATCGAAAATAAAAATATTTTGTTAATTTTTCTAAATAAATATTACTATCTATTTCAGGAGGTGGCCGACGGTAGCAATAATAAGGTACTTAAAACGTCCAACTCGGGAAAATGAAGCAAATACTTATAGTAAACTTACTTTCTCGCAAAAGTAGGTTAACTGCGTGATGAACAGGACCAATAAAACGGACATGTTCTTGTACACAAATGTTTATACCGCCGGAAAATTGAAACCTGAACTCTTACAATAACAGTTTTTTGAACTGACTACTGCTGTTGGCTGCAGATGGCCTTTACAGCTTCACCGGGCAATTGGCGAGCGCAGATGGCCCTCAGCCTTAAAATTTACACAACGAGTCTAAGGGTGACCCAGAGTGGGACTCGAACCTCGGCTTAGGGCCTGGGCTCATATTCTCAAACACAACAGCGCATTGTTTGCCAAAACCATATCATTTGAAGAGGAAGACTTAAAATCGAGACTAAAAATGCAAGAATCATTCGGCGGAAACATATATTATATAATCTGTGGTAGAAAGTGTCAAAGTGTAAGTAAAAACACAATTGATTCCTTGAGAAAGACTTCATTTCAACTCAATGATCTAACGAGGTCGCAGATTAATATCACTCTTGAGTTATTGCAATGGACAACTAATGCCTGTCTTAATAAATTAAAGCAATAAATCTATCAATCAGCGACTACGTCTAAAGAAATCAATTACTGCAAAAAACTTACATTCCATTTATATTGACGGTAGATCAGTTCCCCAATATCTTTAGACGGACACACAGCGCCATCTAGCTACTAACTTAGTTACTAGCTTGAACTAGCTATCTCATCAAACAATAATGATGAGATACCTCTTGATAGAGCTTAATGAACAAATACATATCTCAAATTTTATACAGTTTATTTTATTCCAACATAGGTATATTAATAATATTCTATAATTCTTTATAAAATTAAGGCACTATGTATACCGATGGATCAAGGAGTAGGTAAATCAGGTTTTTCCGGAAGAAAAAAGCAGAAATAATGAATTTTCAAGGAGAAATTGAATTAAATTGCCAATATAGTTCGCCGGAACAAGTTACTCGCAGTCATATCTAAATAAATTATTAACTTTCTTACGGACATCAAAATAATAATAAAGTCTTCAGATAGTGCGTTTAATATTATATAAAAGCAAATACGGTAAGGACGTCCTTATATGTTTCGCAAATCTATTTTGGTTCTAATTTTGCATGTATTTATTCTCAAATTATTCTGCTGTACATCAATTATAATACATTATAACCTAATGCCAGTTCACTTTATAATGCATCTACAAGTGTTCTAGGTCATCACCCTTATAATGTAGTTTTGCAAGTGGCATTTAGATACAATTCAGCAGATTACATTTGAGACATCAGTATCACAATTGTATGTAATTTTTTCTATTCCAAAATTATAGTGTGGTCGTTGAATTTATAATCTTGGGTTATTAGTTATTGACCTATGGATGATTATCAACTATAAAATGGTTTGACGCATGGACCGACATTATTTTTGGAGGGCTGGGGCGTGGGGTCTAACGTCAAACTTATCCCCGGTAGACGTATTGTCTTAAGTTTCTCGGTAGTTCATATATGATATTTTATTTTCTTTAAATATCCAAAAGGCATGACATTTTTATTTGTTGTTGTGATGCCGCGTAACTTTCCCTGTATTGTGTAATGTTTTTTTATTCAAAATAAATGTTTACTTGGTATGTATCATATCGGGAAAAAATAAGACCTTTCAAATTGTGAAATCTATTCAAATTGTATAAATTACAATAAACGGTGACAAATTTTAAATTAATTGAAAAAAAAAAATTTTTGAATTTAGTTTTCATGTAGCGTATAAGACCCCCCCAATCCCCCAAAAAATCCTGTCGGGCCAAGTGTCAATCACCCTGTGTACAATGCTTATAAATATTTGTGAAAACTGATTTAAATAGGCGTGTTGATTAACTGGTCAATTGAGATATTTTTGACCAGTTAATATATTTCTGTGGCATTGTGCTCAATTTATCAACCCACATTTAATAAGTTTTAGTTATTAAAAAAATATGTCGCTATGTGAACTATCACTAGTTTGATGTTTTTAAATTTTTATAATGAGCCTTTTGATTATTATATTTAGAACTCAATAAACATACCAAGTGTTGACATATATTCAAATTACTCTTATTATTTATTAGAAATATATTTTTTATTGTAAGCGTATCTACTTATAAGTGGCTTTTTTGAAGTTATGCAAACAATATAGTGATGTATTTTAAGGTCCATGTAAGGAAATATTATATATCCTTAATTGTAAAAGAAGCTGTACCATTACGAGGAAAAAAACATAAAAGTTAAATAAGTGATTACATTTCATACACTCTTTAACTGCGTATAATTTACTGAAGATGTAATGTTATGTACCATAATTGAATGCTTTAACCGTGTAAAGTTGTAAGTTTACAGAATATTTTCATCATATTTTTATAAACATCTACATGTGTTCATAAATAAAATTTATTTTTCGTTTTTATATAGTAAGCAATCAAGTAGTCATCTTACCCAATGATGATCATTTAGCTTTATCGCTCAGTGAAATGATAATGTGACCTGCGCCCTGTAGTGACGGTATTTCCGCACGAAATTTTCGTAAATATGGGTTGATTGGACCGTTGCCCACTAAATGAACCCCAATGCTTATTGGTAGGTGTTGACGACTACTATCCTTAGATCTTAGCTGGAACCAATCGCTAAGTGTGCCCTCCGAAGCATGAATTCATCTTTATTTTCTTGGTAGTGGTGGTCGCTGAAATAAGCCTCCTGGAGTCTTCGTCACCATGGCTCGTAATGATTAGGATATCTTTTCTGTGTCTTTAGATTTAAGTTTAAGTAAATTCTTGTATTGTATTCCTGCCATAGAAATAAAAACATTTCTTTCTCTCAACCTTCAACGACCCATTTGATGTTGCGGTTAAGACGTCGACTGCAACACCAAGGGTTCCGGGTTGGATCCCCGGGCAGTGCAAACATTTGTGCGTATGAACATGTCGGTTTGTAATGGCTTGGGTGTTTTCTATGTATAATATGTATTTATTTACAAAAAACATGTATGTAAGTGTGTTTATCCGTTCTTTAGTACCCATAATACAGGCTTCACGCTTAACTTGGGGCTAGATGGCGCTGTGTGAATGTCAGTGGATATTTATATTTGACGTCATAACCAAACTCGAAACAACATCGTACAATGTGATTCTCACTACGCGGCTTCCCCACAGGATTCGATGTCTTCGAACTCCTAACCATTAGATCAGGTTGTGATCTTTACTCCATGCTACGTAAGTGGTAACTGTTGCTGTAAATACACAAAATAAATGATTTTAAAGAATCATATTACAGTTGCTAATATTATACTAAATAATTATGATTTCAGCACCTTTCACCGTTCATCTCGATCACAGCTAATTGAGTTTAACGGTGCTGATTGTAGAAATAAAATTAAGTTATTCTAAATAGATTGTCTCCTCTACGCATAAAGGTGCTGTACCGATTTAACCAAGCATAATCGGCTTACTACAGGATAAATATTTCATAATTAACCATGTTGCCTTCATGCAAATTAAGTCTTTTGACCTTTGCAGTTAAGTCGGGCGCATCTGCCATATTATTTTTAGTTCTAACACGCGTTAGACGCACGCGCACGCTCAAATGCGCTTGCGCACCTGTGCCTGTTTAACCTTTTACTGCTGCAGGGCTTGTTAGACCTATTATATATTATACATTTATAATGGATTATAATATTCGTCTCATGATCTCAAAGTTAACTTTTTGATTTGTAGAAATAGCCCTTTTTTAAAGAAACGTACCTACGTTTTATACATAGAAACACAAATCAATACCAACAGACATGTTTATGTCGACAAATTATTCAACTGCTCTGGGATCGTTACCCTTGATGTAATGGCTAACTTTTCAACAATCAAGTCATCAAATGCAACAAAGGTGATCATAAAAAAATACCTACAATTACAGAATGTATTCGTAAACCAATTTGGCTTTCTTATTTTCGTAATGTAAGATATAGGGTTAGAAAGCTTAACAATGTACTGCATTTTTACACATTCACAACGATACTATCAAATTTATTGTAGCGCCTTTTTCAACTTCAATTAAATATAACTTCCATATTAAAAGATGAATATTCTATTACACGCAGAACTTAATAACAGTTTCATCATTTGTTTCCCTCGTAAACATCATTTAATGATGTCGTAGAAATTAATTAATAAAGACACAGTATTAGTGATGTGCCCTTAGTTTTATAATCCACTGGAATAGCATTATAAGTCGTACTAGTATTTCTGTGCTAAGATCCGGTGTATCGTCATATATTTGCCTTCCTTATGATTGCATTTAGCGTAGGATGACTTAAAACTTTGGCAAGCCTGAGCTTTCCAATCACCTAGACTCGTTTAGCCTTGCAAACACTAAGTTCCTTACGTTTCCAATTTGTTATATAGGTACTGAGGTATTTTTAGGTCATGGCGATTTTACAAATTCATTTTTCTTTTAGTAAGTTTTATTTTGTATGAAAACGAACTCTTTTTTATTTCATGAGTAAGCAAACAACTAGACGAGTCATACCACGGTACGTGATATCTCCTTCCATGAATTCTCGTTTCTCGGGTATCTCAAGAAAATATAGGGAACAAAAAGGGTATTTTGGAACTATACTTGCCCACAAGATGAAACACAACGTCGTTGTTTCACATCAGTTTTTTGTGAGGCTGGGGTGCCTTATGCATACGTATATAATGTTACTATTTAGAAAATGGTGAGATTTTATTTTATCTCCTGTCTCTCTATAGCTTAGTTATATGGTGAGAAGTTTAAATTAATCATTGTTTATCATGTAATATCATGATTTACAATACTCACTTTAAAAGCCCTTGGCAGTCCATTTGGTAGACTTAGGGCCTCGTTACCGATAGTGAGGGATTTTGCCATCTTTCTTCACGATTAAGAGCAGGGTTTGAAATAGAAGTGCCTATAAAATAAAGGTAATTTGTAAACATTTTTGCAATCGTTAATGATTATTATTTCTCAGCGAGTACTACCACGAAATGCGAATGCCCATTCCTTGACTACATTCATTTTAATTGACATTACCGTTTAATGGTACCCATTAATTGGCTATTGGTCAGTTTTTCCATGTGCTACTGTAAAATATATATAAACATAGTCGAAGAGATATACACCGCCAAATTTTAGTAAGTATGAATTTTTCTGATATACTGATCTAATCTATTCAACTTTAAGTAGGTGTGGTAGAAATACTTATCTCAATGTTGTACAGGAGCTTAATTTTGATAATGTTCGAAACCTGTTAAGAATGTTTTGCTTTTTTATATAAAGTCGAAAGTATCCATTGCCAGCGCTACTTATGGAGCACTGGTTTTGAATAGTAGGCCTTCACTAAATTGGAATATATCACAAGATGAAACTGAATAACCAATTATTCTTTAAACCTATTTTCACCACAAAATACGCGTAAGAAAAAAAACCTGACGTCTCACATTTAGATATATTCTGTATAAAATTATAAGATTGTGTACCACACTTTCACTTATTTCACACGCCAAGACATGTATTTGTGAGATGTGTCTTTAGTTAAAAAGAGTTAGTTTTACGTTCATCAAATTACTATCTAAGCTTTAAGCAGGCTCACCATTTGCACATAAGCCTATGTTTTGATGCTATCTGTTGAAAATCCTCTGTATTAGGTTTGTAAGCTTTTCAATTTTTTTCAAATTATTTTGGTTGCGAACCGAACGTAAATTCAAAGTGCAGGTAATAGTCTAAAACTCACATAAAGTATGCGTACTCAAACTTTTTAAAATTATTTATTTTTTAAGTGACTTAAAGATAGTAGAGAGGTACATAAGTAAAACATCAACATACAACACTTCTTCCCGTGTTATGAAATATTTCATTAACTAGACCTGGCTAAAACGAATTCAGAAAAGATCCTATGGGGAAAACTAATCCGATTAGAAGAAGTTTGTAAGCTGTTTTTATTTAAAACTCTTGGCTCTTGAGCTATGACAAATAATATGAGTTGGGTGACAGGTGTACACTGGCCATACTGGTAGGCGGCTGTGGACACCTATGTGTAATTAGCTTTATACCTTTTAATCTATTTGCGTTTGCGCTTGCGCATAACGTCTAGTTAAACGCGGATGTACAGAGGACTTGGTGAAAGCCGGAGCGGCTATTCAATTACAGTGTTGTTGTTGTTGTAATGTATTGTTTGCCTAAATAATTGTTAAATAAATAAAGTTTTCTTGCAATATAACAATTACATCAAGAGATAAACAGCTTTTTCTAGCTATAAAATATAGCGCCTTGTTTTTTGAAAACTAAAAGCAAGTTTTTATTTGGTGACATACGAGTAGCTACCAATTATATTGAATTACATATCTAAAAATACTGGTTTGTGAAATTATAATCAATCCACATACATTTCATTTAAAACAATTTATTTAATTTAAATCGAATAATAATAAAACGTACTCAATGTAATTACATTCTATTTTCTACCTTGCAATTACTTTTAAATTTGCATGAATTTTATAACAGGCAGACTGAGATGACTAATGTATCATCGAAGAATGTGTGTTGTTTAGATGAGTGCGAATCGTGAAATAAAAGACAATAATGTGTGTGTAGAAATTAAATATAATTGATAAAATATAGTTATTTAAAAGCTAGTTCAATCAAGATACAATATTGGTTGCTTATACTAAATAAGTAGTACTCGCTTTCCGCGTAACTCATGACTATAGCCCCACCATAACCGATCAATAAAGGCTGTCAATCGTGCCTCGATGCCTCCGATGACACCGGATGTAAACGCCATCTGTGGTTCCGATCGTGAACCACCGGCGGAAAACAAACGGTACCACCACCTTGTGAACCACCTGACTTAGGACCAGTATCAATTCCTTTGTATTTATGTTTTTGTTAATATAAAATGGATATTATTCATGACAAGCTCGATGACAAGCTGTGTCTTAGACTGCGCGATGGTTAAGGTATATGCTATTATATGATACCGTTTTTCAGTTTAGTTAGTATCGTTAGTATTAAAATATGTATTTGAACTTGCGCATGAGTGAATGGAGAATAGGAAATCAGGTTCATTGTGCAAATGTGGAGGAATTTACGAGGCGTAGAAAGGGTTAAGAAGGCTGGGGTCTCAAGCAGAACGAATGAAAGTTTGTTTGAATATCTTTTTTTTTTAATCACAAATTATAATTGATTGTGACAATAAACAAAAAAAAACCCGGTTTCAAAGTTTTTATGGCCTCTAACTGGTTTTTAATGAGCTAATTGCATCTGAATTTGACAGACCCCTAAGTCAGAAAACGATTTTAGAAAGAATATTTTTTTATGGTTGTCTAGTCTATCCATTGACATCCTGACTTCAGAACATCGTTAAGGATGTACTAATTGGGCTCATTTATTACAGGTTTTCAAAATAACAGCTGCCAAAAGGTAATTGATAGTGAGTAACTTGTAAACGCAGTGTGTTACCAAGACGGCTGAATTGAAACAGATAACTGTAATTACGGTAAGTGTGAATAAAAAATTGAATCAATTTATAAGCACTACTGTTTTATCTTCACGATATTGCCGGTAGCAACAAATGTAGGCTTTCAAAATGTTTGAAGCAAGAAAAGTAATTACATCATTATTTTTTTTATTATACTGAGTCTTTACGAAAGTCTTTGAGCAATGCGTCCTACCCGTGCTCAAATACGCACCTGAGACATGGACACTCACTGCGGGAATGGTTCAAAGTTCAAAGTCACTTAACACGCAATGATGCGAGCTATGCTCGGGGTCTCTTTTAGGGATAAGATCATAAATATTTAATCCATAAGAGAATTAAAGTTACAGACATAGCCCGACGTGGCAGTGGGCTGGTCACGTATGTCACAGAATCGATGGCCGTTGGAACAGACGAGTTCTGGAGTTTAGACCGCGTCTTGGCAAGTGTAGCGTAGGACGCCCTCCGGCCCGATGGACCGACTACTTGCAAAAGGTCGCTGGTGGTGGCTGGATGGATAAGCAGAGGATCGGAATATCTGCCGCCAAATGGGAAGACCGATGTCCAGCTGAGCACTGCGATTGGTTGATTGAGAGTAGATACTTAGAGTCTGAAATTTTTTTTTTAAATATAAAGCTATCTTTAACTCAACAATCCGCATTAGTCTAGCTTTCTGGGTTGCGACCTTATTTCTCCATAGCTATGCTGTGGAGAAGGCCTAAAATCTGTAATGGGTCACTTTCCTTCAGGTATACACTGTAGTCGTTTCAATTATCTTTTGAAAAAATATGATATACAAAACGGTGAATTATTTTGCAATTTCATACGCCTTAAAAGATGAATATTTGCACCGTCCAGGTGTGTTGCACTTTTCCCACGAAGTACAAAATAAAAGTAAATCGAAGAGGCGGAGGCACCGGTCGCCGTAATTAAGGGAGGGATAAGAAAGATCTTGGCAATCTGGTTTGCGAGGCAGATAAGGGATGGAGTAGGAATATTGTCGTTATGGATATGGCATTTATTCCGTTTGATTTTATCCAATATTTTTATGAATCAACTAGCGTACAACTAGTAATAAAAAGTAGGGCAATGGAAGTTATAGGCTGCGGCGGATCGTAAGTTCGTAACGCACCTTGTGGGCTTATCATCATCATGATGATGAAGAATTGTTAGGCACGGTAATAGCGCAGTTCGCTTCTTTATAATCAAGCCCTATTAAAAACATGCAATTAGTCGAGTTTTTCCGAAAAAATGCTTCATTTAAGTTACTAGGTCCAACAAAATAATCCGGCTTATAAGCTGAATTATTCCAATCTTTATGAATTGGGAGTCATTGGATTTTTATTGTGCGGTGGTGGATCAGCATTCAATTTTCTTAATCAATTGTTGTACACTGTGTTGAAAAGTTATGAAAATCTACGATTTAATTTAAATTATAATAATATATATTAAAATAAAATAAGTGCCATATCCTCCCATTTCTTTCTCGTGAATCATGGAACGTAACGGTCCGAACGGATGCGCCTAGTGGTCAGATACTATTTAAAAATACTGATAAATACGCATATTGGAATGCATTAAGGCTTCAACCGATAGTTTGTCAGGCGGATTAATGAAAGGCGTTAAGTGGTGAGTAAGACAAAAAATATAAACCGCGAAGGAAATTGTTCATTAATTTTGTCGCGCTAAAGAATTTTAATACTTAATAATAAATGTATAATGAAAAGTTGCTTTGAAGTTGTCGCATGACATGTTGGTTTTAAGCCTTGAGGTACATCAGATAAAATATATACAAGTACCTAACTATAAAATTCCTTTGACTGCTTTTAAGATCTACAGTGGTTATTTATTATCTGATTTTTTTAAGAAATACTTTTTGGTATTTATCAATTTAATAATAAGGTTAATTAGCATTTTTCTAATAACAAAGAGTTTTATTTTATCTTTATTATAAGTAGATAAATAAAATGAGTGATGTATTTGTGAGTTGTGGGCCCTAAAAGCCACCAGACAGCATTTTTTTGCATGACAACAATCACCACATACCTCACCTCCAGCCTCAGCCTCGCCGGTGAACCCGGCAATCTCTTTTAAGTTTGTGAAAAAATTCAGATGAAGAAACAGCCTCTTTTGGTTGGCTTTTCATCCTAAACCTGTACCTACTATGTAACCTAGTCCAACCTAGCAACGTCCTCAGCCAAGGTTTGAGTGCCTCTCTTTGACACCCCTAGATGAAGGCATCTGGGGCCAACAGCAAGTCCATCCGAAGAAAAATAGGATACACGATTTCCAGGTGACGTTAGCTTAGATACAAAAAGATGCAGGTTCGAACCCCATAGATACATAGCCTGTCACATGTAATACATATATGTACACATTTTTTACCACTACAATAAAGTTGAACGTAGAAGTTTTATCCTTTTGTAAAGCAATATTAACAGTCGTCCAACCCATTTCAATTCTAAAGACATTTTCTTTTAAATTCCACACAGGACGAGTAAACATATAGAGCGAAGCATAAAAAAAACTATAACGAACGATTACAATCTCCAGCTCTTGAATCTTAATAAAAAATCCACCGTGAGGGTTTATTGCAAAAATTATACCCAAAAGAGAAAAAGGAGAAATGCAACAAACCCAATTAAAACCAAGTAGCCAGTCACATCCGCTCAAAACACCTTAATGATTGCTTGCGTGACAAAATCTAGTTTTTATTCCAGCTTCATCACAATGGTACAAGTTATAAGAGTTGCGAGTGCCACCAATGTTGGGGTAACGTGCCATAAGCTTATTGTCTGGTAAAAAAATCAAGCAGCTCACTTTAATGTATTGTCAGTTTATATTCAAATTCTTAAATCCATATTCGTACAAAGTCCGACCATAGAAGACCACATTGTGTTTTTCACAATATTAAAAATCGTTTCATGTAGAGCCCTAAGAAATGAGCCGTGGAGATATTTATCGCTATAGATTTTATAATAATTTTTTTTTACCTTTTGCCCTTTTACTAACACTGGTATGGATAAGCGCCGTATAGTCCACTTCTTTGGCAAGAGATGGGGCAGCGAGGAAAGAACTTATATTATCTAAATTTATACGTGACTTACAAGCAAGTCTATCGTTTTAATACCCCTATTTTGTTGTCCCAACACAATTTTTATAAACGCAAAAGTTGTTCAGGACATTCAGGGCCCTCAAATTCATGGTATTCCATGACTTGCGCCAGCATATAATTTAGTTTCCGCTGCTCGTCCCTGAGAGGCGGTCCCGTTATGCAGCGGCCAGCTTAGCCGTACTGTTCTTATAATTGCACCGACTAGCGGCCGGCCATTCGCTATTAATGCACATTCAACACAGAATGGTGCGAGCTTTTCATTAATTTACAAAGAGCTACTACAAACCTGGACAAAACTTCGCAATGACTTTGATTAATCAAGGGGATCCAGGCTGTTATCCCACTGTGCTTGCTTGTTAACTATTCAGCAGCATGTACCACGAGCAGATGAGGGTTAAGTTCCAAAACCATACTATACTACTAGCATTTAGGAAACTGCGGAAAAACAGTCTAAGCAATCGTGTCCCTCCTGGGAAAACCTTCATTTAGCAGTGAACGGTGGTGACTGATTCAATGGCTTTGCGTATTAAATATTAAAAGAAAACAACTGCAAGACATTACTGTTTCGTATCCTATTAAAAATATCAATAATATTTTTATTATTATTAAAATATATATAGAAAACAAGACCAACGGCTCGTTAGCCACTTGTCAGTTATTTGCCTCTTGCACACTATTTAATCAGGCCTGTTACAGTAACAGACCAACAGTTTAGATTGGTGAGATATGTATATAGACAATATCTGATATTAATAGTAGCACAGATTAAATAATATACTAAATAGTAGGAATCGCACATTTATTCGTTGCGCATATAGTACACACTCACGGCTGGTACGCAGGACACAGGTGTGCCTATCCGTGGGAAGGATGCACGATCGTGAACTACGATTGGCGCCTTTTTGCTGTGCCTGCGATAGCTTTCATCGAGAACTATGTTGGGTGCATAACTCATTCTTGTTTATGTGGACACCGAAACTATGTGTTGCAGGTTTTGTTCGCTTTGTCCTTTTTGGTGGGGAATTTTAATGTACTTGCGGCATCCGAGTTCAGAGTGCTATGTTAATGCGTTCCCAACTAATTTATATTTATATTATATATTTATATATATACTATTTATATATATATATATAACTTATATATATATATATGATGAACGAGTCCAACGATGATTCCATGGAGGGCACGTTATGACTTCGGTACCGACCACTATCGTAGTAGGGTAGTCATATATATATATCATCATCATCATCAGCTCATTCAACGTCCCCACCGAGGGGCACGAGCCTACCCGTATAGGATGATTAGGTCTCAGTCGTCCACGCGGGCCCAGTGCGGATTGGACGACTTCACACACAACCTTCGAATCTCTTCGCAGGCGTGCATGAAGGTTTCCTCACGATGTTTTCCTTCACCGTAAGAGCGTCGGATAACGTACATATATTTTTCGAAAATTCGAAAATACATTGGTACGTGTCGGGATTTGAACCTCAGCCCTCCCGGTAGGAAGGCGACAGTCCACACCACTGAGCCACCGACGCTCTATATATTCTTTATATATATATATAAAGAAATTGTAAAGTGTACTTTAAAATCAGATATTGGTTCATATCTTTTGAACCTAGACGATGGCACATCTTAACTGCTCCCGCTGTCTGGTCGTTTGGTGATCGTTTGGTGATCGTGATCGAGGGCCATGGTTTCGAATCCGGAGCAGGAACAAGTCACTGTGCGATTTTTAGTTTGGTTAGGATATTTCAAGCTGAATCACCTAATTGTTCGAAATAAGATGATTCCATAATTTTGGAAGGACCAACGCATCAGTTTAGACTCCAAGCTTAGCATTAGTTGTTGACACTTAAAACGATCTCCTAATATCTATCATGTGTGGGAAGGCCAGTGCCCTGTAGAGGGCGGATATAGGCAGGCGATCACTTCTTACCGGAAAGCAAAACAGAGTCTGGCTCTTAGCCATTACACGATGGATCCCCTCATAATTCAGCCATAAGCGTGATTCGTGAACAAAATATTTATAACAAATTGTCTAAGGAGGGAAATGTGGATACATTTGATGAATACAGCGCTTTCCTCAAATCAATTGCTCATTTGCATCGAGGCACATTGTAGTTTGATTTCTGGTTTTTACCTAAATTATGTTATTCTGTGTATGTATAGCTATGTATTTGTTTTTTATATTTTATACGCAAGTTTTGTTTGTGAAAGCCGTGGCAGCCTATAAAACCGTGGTAGCCTATAATTATGGCATCACTTAATCATGTATTCATGTGTATCAAATACTGTAATTGAATTTTACTAAGTGTATGTTCTTGTTGGTTGTCCAATAAATAAATAAATAGGCCTTTATCTCCTGCATAGTCTATTCCAACTTGAACTGGACGGCAGTATTAACAATGCTAGAAAAAAATCTTGGATTGAAGTGTAGACTGTAATCCACACTTCATTCACATAGCATTAATGATTGCAAGCTGCGTGCGAACACAGTCAGGCTAAAAGTTCACGTGATATTTAATGACTACAATATTATATTATTTAATGAAATAATACTCCATTAGCGATCTTCCTTTCACCTTTGCTAAAACAACTAACGAGAGGAAACAGTCATTGACCTTTCGTTCAAGGTTTCAAACATTATCTATTACAAACGTGATTCCGATGAGATTTATTTGAGCGTTAAACATTAAATGTGTTAGCTTTTAGTTTGCACGTTTAATGCAAACGTATTTGCGTAATTATAAACAACCATTGAAAGCTTCCTAAACAGTCGTGAAAACGAAGGAAAATGGCAGTTTTTTGGCTTATATAGAATCAATCTCTTTAGGAATAGTCCATGTTTGTGGACGTTTCCATACGCTGATAAATGGAAAGTTCCACACTAATCATGTTGACTGACTTGACAACCTCGAATCAAATAGTCCCGAAGAAGTTACACGAGAGTAGCTTACTTTTGAAACCCGTTAGGATAAAGAAATTATGGTGCTTCGGCCACCGGTCATCTCGTTCACTCGGCGAAACAAGACACAAGCGAGAGAGCACCTCAATAAAGAAGGAATAATAACCAATTAATGCAACGATATCGAACCGAATATAATTATTTTACACAAAGTGAAACGTTTAGTAAATTGACCACTGTAATATGGACTATTAGAGCTTCAACAATATGCAGTTTTACATGTGAATATTAAACTGATGCGGTAGTTAAGGGGCCTTGGTCGGTTTGATGAATTAAAGAGTGATGAATGGCTCTAGTGACCTTAAAGAATTACTTAATTTGTCGGTGTGTTTGTAATTGCGTCGGCAATTAGTTCCTTATTATCCATTTGGAATAAATTATAGGGCTTACATTACATATACATGCATATAGTACTTGGTTGTTAGTTAAAGACACGAAGAGGATGCATAAATATTATGATTAGCGAGATCTTACAATATAACGGTGTAAGTTAGTAAGGAAATACAATATAACCAAAATATGAATTCCCATTACCCCTTTAACCAATTGTTTTGCCCCATGCGCGGAGCACTAAAATAATATTATTATAAATAATTTACAAAATAATCTTAAACTAAAAAGAGTACGGACCATGAGTCTGTAGATGTGATTTCATTAATAAAAAAAATATATGACCGTCCAAATCAAACCGACAAAAACTGCTGTTCATTGTTCAAAAATTGCTAACGATGGCCACCCCTCACGGCTTCCAAGTTTTTTCAAATGACCTCTTTGGCTTTTTGGACTTTTTGGCTCTCAGCCCAAAACACATACCGATCCCTAACAGTCAACCTCAGTCTTCTAACCTATAGTGACCGACATAGCCCACAGCATATGCAAACTAAAGTGGAACTGGGCAAGGTACTAAGTGCGGAGGACTGATGGCCGATGGGGCGGAAAGCTTCTCCAATTGAAATCTTATAACGAGAAAAGCAGTGTAGCCCAACCCTCACCACAAGGTGGATCGATGACCTGGTTAAGGTGGTGAGCAGCATATGATTATCGACTCCTGAGGATAATCGGGCCGCGTAGAGAGGGCATCCAGGTCTTCGTTCAGAAGTTGACAAACCAGGCTGAAAATGATGATGATGATGGCCATTAGGTGTACGGTCCATAAGATCCGTATTAAGTACCTTAATAAAAAATATCTATAAGCCAACATAAATGGTGTAGTCGAAAGTTACCATTTAGAAGTTTACCAAATGAAGTGAAACACCCTTCAATCTATCATTTTTAACCGCAGGAAGTAAGACTCCTCCATTATATACCAGATACTCTGGTTCGCTGCTTTTCTCATACAGTCACCTTGTACAAGATCGGGAGTCCTGCACTTTGTTTGCTATGACGCAATCTCCAGAACTGTGTCAAACAATGTCCATGAATTCTACCAAATATATAAGTAAATAGAATACAAAAGTATTTTTTTTGTGCACGTTGTTCTTTATGAAAAATATTATGCCTACTTAGAATTAAAATTAAATACACGATTTGATGTCGTCGTAAACATCCTAATAGTGAAAATGTTCAGTCTATGTGCGTTTATGTATAATATTTAACAGGTGAATTTGCGTCCACCATGTCACGGCCGACCGGTCCGCGACGATTGTGAATTCCTGAGCGCATCTTGTAATACATAATACCCATTCTCGGATCACAAAATGTATTTCAATATATAACAAGTACAGATTACTCCTGTCATGGAGAGAGCGCCGGTGGCTCATTGAAGTCGATTGTTGCCTTCCCACCGGGTGCTGGTGCAAATGCTGCCACGTACAAATGTATTTTCGAAATTATAAATACGTTTATCCGACGCTCTTACGGTGAAAGAAAACATCGTGTAGAAACCTGCACATGCCCATAAATATATTCAAAGGCTGTGCGTAAAGTTGGCCGATCCGCACTAGGCCCGCGTGGACGATTAAGGCCTGTACACCCTTTATGGGTCGGATCATGCCCCTCGGTGGAGACGTTTATGAGCTGATGATGATTATGATAGAAACTGCTACATTGGTCCAGTGGGCAAGGCATTTTTGTCAGTTTTTAGTTTTGTGTTAAAAACTCGAGCTAGCTCGTAAATTTTAGGCCTTCAAGCTAAATTTAAGCCTGTCTTTAGACTCTAAGGCTTTATTTGTATTTGAGGACCTTAAAAAACCGGACCTTTGCCTGCGAAAAGGCGGAAAATAAGAAGGAAAATGGCAATCAATTATATACTTTAATGAGTTTTATTCAAATTAAAGACATCCAGCCGTTGTTTGATATACTTAGGTACCTATTCTTATATTCAACATTTTTTGTTGGCATGTCAACCTCCGAGATATTTTGTGACTCGCGTCCCTTTATAGGATTTCTGAGAAATGGACAGTCGTTAGTTATGGTATTTCATTTTCATTTGGTTCCTATAGCTATGTGGTCTGGTGGTATCCACGTTAAGATCGGTGCCAGGATTTGTCAGCTTGAAACAAATGAAAGATTAATAATGTAATGCAACTCACTGTATGCGCAGTTAACTAGTTTGGTAAGAGATGAATTATTATTAGCCTAATTAATATTAGGGAAGGAGAAATAACATTGATCCGTCAATCCCGCCGGCCAATATGGTGTACATACAAACTGTTTCCATATCGTAACTGCATATCATTGTTTCATTCTTACGTGGTCGCTTATCCACATATCCGTACAATTCGCTACGGTGCCTCGTTTCCAATACGCACCGCAAAGGAACGGAACTCGTTGCTTCCTTGTGTTTTCCCGAGCATTAAACCTGGGCGTCTTCAACGCAACAGTGAACAGACTGTTTCTAGACAGGCATGATCATCCTCGGTTGCACCTTCACTTACCATCAGGTGAGATGGCGGTCAAATGCATGTGAAATGGTAAAATATACCCAAAGTATCAACTTCTTGCCTGTATTAGGACTTAATAGCGTTGTGGGAGTGTCGGTCTGTGAATATTCATTATTATTAATACAAGCAAAATCGTATAGCAACATATAACTAACGAGCACACAGCACAACTATACAAGATAAATATATATCTGAGCGTACGCGATGTGAAAACCGCGAGTTGCCAAGGTCCAATTCGTCAGGTAACCTTCCGAGAAGCATTTCTGATTAGAACCGCCAATCAACGCACCCGCTTCAAGACGAAACAATCGTTTGAGAGACACATAGTCAGAAGTGTCATAGAAACTTTAATAGCTAATTGGCAGTCACGATTAATGCGATTAAATTTACCGTGGGATTATAGTTGAAAGAAGGAATTATTTTATGTAGAGTTTATCTTCCTTAATCTTGCTGTCAGATTACGGCAGGTTAGAATACAATTGTCACCACCCCTACTCTGCCCGCGGGTTCCGTAAAAGGCGACTTAGAGACAGAATTAGCAAAGAACGCGTGAAAGCGAAGTGTGGAGGGCGAAGTTTCAAATCCAGCCACGTACCAATGTGTTTTCGAATTTCCGAAATTATATCTACGGTATCCGATGCCCTTACGGTGAAGGAAAACATCGTGAGGAAACCTGCGCATGCCTGTGAAGTGATTCAAAGGATGTGCGTTAAGTCGTTCCAAACTGCACTGGGCCCGCGTAGACGACTAAGGCCTAAACACCCTTTACGCGTAGGCTCGTGCCCTCGGTGGGGACGTTTTATGAGCTGATGATGAATGTGTGCAAATACTAATTATACTGAAAGCGTAACTGTTATAGCTAAAGTAATAGGTGCAATTGAAGTAAAACCAGACCAAAGAAATAACTCGTTATGAATGTTTTTAAGGTAGCATGTACTTTATTATCTTCAATTTGATAATATGATGGTGCCTAACCCGGAACCCTTTTGAACGAAAACCATTGTTACCAACGAGGTCATCCGACGAATGTTATCTTTTTTCGGCAATCACGTTTCTCGACTTCAAATTACATGGTTTCATAAATACATAAAAAAGACACGATCTCAGCCAATGTATTATGTATATTATATAAATAATTGTTCTATTAATGAATAGCACCAACCAAATACATTTCACATACCTTTACCCATGCCTTCTACACGAGTAGCTTAAAAAAAGCAATCTTAGTCACGCCTTGGGCGTTTACGCAAAAAAAAAATGTAAAGAGGGCTAATATATGTTGGTTATGAACTTGGAATACCGTAATTATAACAAGTTATTCGGAAAGGTCCTGGTCAAATTTTGCCTATTGACGTTTTTAAGAATCTAATTAGATTTGAAGTTTTCATTTAAAATTCGATTTTAAACAATTTATTTCATGAGAAACCAAAAAGGTACGCGTTATATGTTAATATATTTTTAAATATAGTGAATATTTTGACTAAACTAAATTGTAAAGTTAACTAGTTTTTTATGAGGCTAAATTAAAATCAATTATCACTTATTACACCATCATCTACGAGATGGAAAAGGTGAAACAAGGAAACTGCATTAATAAACGCTAAGGTGTCAATCATTTAAAGTGATGAAAGGAAGAATAATGGATTTTGAAAGACATTTAGTTCCTGTATACATTACACGCGAAGTGTTAAATAGAAATCCTGCTACTATTTAATTGTGATTTTTTCTGTTCAAATTGAATATAAAAAACCCTGAAGGAGTTACCACACAAGTAGCGATTGCAAATGGCTCTCAATGATAAGAGCGTCGGATATGGTACATATAATTTTGAAAATTCGAAAAATCATTAGTACGTGGCGGGATTTGATCCTGCGCCCTCCCGGTCGGAAGGCAACAGTCCACACCATTGAGCCACGACGCTCTCGAAGAGCATTTTAACCTGGAATTGTTAATAGCAAATAATTAATAAAATACTTAATATGGTTAAAAATACCATAATTACCAGTCGGTAGTTATACTATTCATTAGAAGTAGTCACTTTAATGAGTATTTTGTAACATTTGACAAAGGGCCGCACATAACTTTTAAATTACAAAAATAAAAATCATTCCACAGTTCGCGTGAGACGCACAATCACGACTAAAACACATTAAAAAGCCGATCGTTCCAAAAACGTTTTGTAATGCCCTTTGATTACAATAACAATTATCAAATACGTACGTGCCGCAAAAACATGATCACAAGGTATAATCGTCCATCTTGGGCTATTACATGTAATACGGGCACAATTAATCCTATTACTATGACCTTGCTATTAGATTTCTATCATAGTAACAAAGAATTGCATTAATGACATGCAAATGGGTAACAATGAGATCCAACTTCCGCGCCATTGAAAGTGTGAAGATTAGAAAAGTGGATGCTATTAGGCAATTACTTGGTAAACAATGGCTAGATGCCTTGGCTAATTGATGGGAAATCTGCATAGGTAAATGTTTGGTTTCATGATCTCATTGAATGACTCGCAAGGACTGGCATCCAACGATGGTCAATATGAAATTGAGCATTCTGGATGATATATCAATAGTCGTTTATCATTTTCCATTTAATTTTACAAACCAAACTTTCAATGGTGTCAGTCTTTGTTTAAAAAACAATCGTTGATTTTTTTATCATCTTTAGGCAGACATTTGACCGCCATCTCACCTGATTGTAAGTGATGATGCGGCCTAGGATGGATCATGCCAAAATAAAGTTTTGATAGTGGTTTTGATAAATAACAAAAACAAAATGCTATCATAATCAAAACATTAGGACTTAAGATTTGGTACATCAAAATCCAAACAATGAGACGCTCCAAAAAAGTAATTTCAAGACTGTAATGCCCAAAGCAGCGCTGACACTTCACTTTAACCAGATGTTTCTTTTTTATTTCAGTGGTAGGTGAACGGGCCACGGTTAACCTGGTCGGTTGTTAAATCAGATCACCACCCATGAACACTCAGTACTTCGAAGGAGCAAGGAAGGCTTTAACGGTCGACGGAAAAGAAAATCTAAAAAAAGTTTTGAGCCTCCGATAAGTAGTTTCGCCCACTTGGCGATATACAAAGAATAGATATCCGAAATATAAATTACATTTTAGAATTCCGATGTAATTATTATTATTTGAGATAGAGTCTGAACTCAATTATTTATTTATAATCATTTCTTTTTGGTCTATAGTTGTCTACAGCTATAAATAGTAATAGTCCTACGCTTTCTTTACCAACAAATACTCCCCGTTTTATAACTCATCATTTTGTCGAGCGTTAGGACACTTCCACTCAAGAACTCGTCTGCTGCAATGGAAATCGGTCCTAGACTTGGCCAGCCCACTGCTATTTCTACTTACTGATCCTGCGAGCAATATCTGTAATTTTTTTCTCTTCACATTTTTGAGAAACTTCGAGCATTACTCGTTTATGAGAAGATAACAAATAATTAAACACTGCATTAAACAACTCCATAAATTTACTGACAATCGATTTCAATAAGATCAAACACACTCAAACGATCATCCCACACAAAATAAATATTTCCAATATAATTTATAACACGCATAGCGAAAACCGCATTCTTTTTCCATGAACTAAATTACTTTGTGCAGCGAACACATACAGCCTTGTGAATGGATTTTACTTCGCACAGTACAATCAGGCTGTTATGTATTGTGTGTGTACCAACGGCCTCTTGATGACCTAAAATGTATGTTTAAAACAGAACTCAGTACTCAATAGGTAAGTCTTGATCGAATAAAAATAAGCTGTTAAAGTTTTTTAGGTAGCAAACTAGTTAATAATAAGTGGCAACTCGCATACTACATTTCTGATCTAATGGCGATCAATTGTCTTGGCTGATATGGAAGGCTTCAAACAGGCTTCGGACTTTGACCGGTCAGAGTAGGTACAGTTTGGCCAAAGGGGGTTTTCGGGTGGTCTTGATTTAGACTGTCTTTGTACAGCGGCAAAACGATGGCCATGATAGTGTTTGCTGTTCTCAGCAGATTTAATAATGGCTGCAGACAACACAGTCATCGTAGCTGTCTTTTGAGCTTCTACGTTTTGATTATGTTTTTGCCATCGATACGCTAAGAATTTATTGTTAGAGCGTCGCTGGCTCAGTGGTGTGGACCGTCGCCTTCCTACCGGGAGGGCTGAGGTTCAAATCCCGACACGTACCAATGTATTTTCGAATTTTCGGAAATATATGTACGTTATTCAACGCTCTTACGGTGAAGGAAAACATCGTGAGGAAACGCACGCTTCATGCACGCCTGCGAAGAGATTCGAAGGTTGTGTGTGAAGTCGTCCAATCCGCACTGGGCCCGCGTGGACGACTAAGGCCTAATCACCCTATACGGGTAGGCTCGTGCCCCTCGATGGGAACGTTTAATGAGCTGATGATGATGATGGTTGTTAATGACTATCATCCAACATCCAGAACCAATGGCTTAACGTGCTTGTTAAGGGTTCCTTAGCCGATTGGTGAAATCGGACCGCTTATTAGATTCATCTTGTCTGTCTGTCTGTCTGTCCGTCCGTATGTCAAACCCTTTTTTCTCCGAAACTATTATCACTACACTGGTCAAACTTTGTAGTATGTATATTCTGCGAACCGCTATGAGGTTACAACAAGAAACTTGAAAAAAAATTAAATATATTTTGGGGTTAATATATTGAACGTCTGCCGCAAAATGGGGGAAACCTATGTCCAGCAGTGGACTGCAATAGGTTGAAGAGAGAGAGAGATATATTGAACTGATACTCAAATTTTAAACATCATATATAAAAAGATATGTACACATGTATGCAATCTAACAAGGGAATTTGGTTTGAACGATATCTAGTCAGTATTTTTTTATACTTCATAAACCAAACCTTTATATACATTTAAAATATTTTATTGTATGTTCCTTGCTACTGCGGAACTCTACATGGGCGAGTCCGACTCGAACTTGGCCAATTTTTTATTTTATAGGTGTATAAGCTTTCAAAAACAACTGGCAAACAACTCATCAATAACTACAGGGCGCGACTGTACATAATCGTATTAATTCTATGCTTTGCTGTGCCTACGCTAAGCAATTTGCGTCAAAGGAACAATACTCGTGATTGACAGAAAACATTAGTTGAATATGTATGACGATCCTTGTTATAACCGCCCGATTAATTGAGAAGCTCTGTTGTCGCCCGCCGTTATGTCATTTTCACACCTTGCCGTTTAGATCTTAGGGCTGCTTGTTTAACAAAAGACTTCGAGTTGAGAGAAAATAGCGATATTGAAAAATTTTATTTCTCGGTACACTTTATTTATCTATAATAAGTTACGGACTTGGCAAACAGACTGTAAAAGAGTTTTGCTAACAATCATTTGGTTTTCATTTTTTTCATCCTTTCCAAAGAGCTAATTGGTGTAATAGTTGCTTTGATCATATATCGAAGAATGGTTGACGTTGGCTACTACACCAAGTGATCCGGATTCGATCCCCAGGCAGTACACACATTTGTGTGCGTGAACGTGAACGTTTTATGTATAATATGTATGTATTTACTATGCTATGTATATATATATATATTTGTTTGATTTTCAGTAAATCAGTTGTTAAGTATCCGTAATACACGCTTCAAGCTTAACTTGGGGGGTTCTGTGAATTTCAATGGATATTAATTTACACATATGAGCTTTGGTGATAGAACAAGTTGCGATTACAATTGGTATAGAATTTCGTATTCTCAGTATCCCTCAATTCGATTCACAGATCAGCCCTGAATGTGTGAAGCCGGTGTAGGTGGCAAGGATAGCTGTTGCACTAGCTCGTTAATACCCGCATTGTTAAGTTTGTAGGCTAATCACTCACGACGCGGCCCTTCAGCTCGGCGTCTTTGCACTAGGTCAAGTGTAAATTGAGACAAGGATTGTTCTTAATTTGATGACTTCGAGCATACATTTTTGCAGTCCATTTGACTTTAAGGCCGATTGTCTAAAGACTTTGATGTGTTATGAGCTCGACCGAGGTTATTGCCGTTTATTTTGATCAAAGGGTTATTTGGTTTGAGTGCTTTGTTATACAATATCACGTACAGCGAGGTTCTAAGGTATCCAGATTAGTTTTTACAATGTATTATTTGTTTAAACTTTATGCACCGTAACAAAAAAACAATACAGGAGCGAACTTAATGCCGAGAGGCATACTTTACAAGTTATTATTACATTTGTAAACATAAATAACGAAACATTTTAATTAAACTGAGTAATCTTTACTAAAATGAAATGAAATTTCCTTCCTAGGCATCGAATTATTTTTTTAACAGATTATTAGCCGATTCATCCTGAAATATCTAAACCGAAAAAACACGCAACAAATGAACTTCACCAAAGTTTTTCCCATGGGGTGGGAAATCCTATCCAAAATCACAGAGATAGAGGAAAAACAGCTGTGTTTATATTGTACGAAAATAAAAGAAAAATCATACAATCATTAAAACCTATTCTAGTATATAATGTCAAAATAATGATCGAATAAAGCAGAAAAAATTATGCAGTTACCTACTACATATTATTTTTATTGTATATTTTGAGAATCCAAAATAACTTTTCGAGAAGAACCTGCAAGCGAATAGTTATTCTTTTAAGCTTATTATAGGTCATATTGTTTAAAGAGTTAGTTAAATTCTAATTTCAAATTACAATTGAAGTTACGAAAAAATAAATCATCAACCTTTTATTTTCAATCGAATTATATGTTCAAGGTATGAAGTAAGTTGGTAGATATGTGTTAAACAAACAACACAATTGTACAAACTCTGCCCATTAGCGTGTTTATCAAGTTCAAAAATATTCACACGGCAAACTAACAGTCCAAATAAGAAATTGTTCCCATCGCACGACCTTAACGTGACTCGACCACGTATGACATTGCCCAAAAAAAACTAAGTAAAAACACACAGACAAGCATTCTTTGTGTACGTCTAGCTGTCGACCTTCGCAATGATGAACGGCTTTTAGCCAATAAAAAACATCGTCCGGTGAATTTGCCTGAGTTTTTGCTGGCACTTCTAGGAAGCCTAACCCTTAGGTTAAGAGGTTTGCAGATTTCGTATATCCGATTTCAAATCTTAATCCGAATAATAATTCCAATAATCACAAATATAAACGATTAAATAACACATTTGAGTTTTTTTATCGAATTCATTGTTTTTATGGTGAAACTCGATTTATTGTTCTAATAAAGTACATATTTAGAGGACATTTTGTGAAACACAATTTACGTAGGTAGTGAGCGCAGAAGACTCGCATTGCTACTTGTTAAATTGATCACCAATTCTGAGTACAATGAAGTTGTACTAAGAATCGGTGATAAATTTACTTATTTTTTAATAAAAAAAACGTGCTAGAAACTAAGCCTAAATGCGACGAATAAAGATACAATCTTTTTAATGATCGAGATGAATTAAAAGAATTTCAAATATTTTAATATAAAGAAAAAAAATCCAAATATAGAAAAAAAGCCATCAAAGTATAAAGATAACAACTGTTGATGCGCAAAAACTGTGCTTAAATGGTTGTGATACATCAGTATTTATCGAAAAATCATTTGCAATTGTAAAAGGCCCTTAAGCTATCGCATTCCACGTGGATTATAGCTGAATGCCATAATTTTGAACAGATAAAATCCAAGGTGAATCTGGGTTACGTGTACACCATTTGGGAATGTATCGCGAATTAATTAATTAGTCTTTCTTAGAAGATGTGAAATTCCGAAAGGACCAAGGCTATATTATTTTTGGAGTCGAATCAATTTGGTTTCTTTTTTGTGGTATTGCAAAAATGTGAATGAGGTCACAACTCTGTATTAATTTAGTAAGCCAGCAATAAGAGAGAATAAGCCGCGACCAACTAGACTGGTGACTTGACCAAGGTAGATAGTGCTGGATGTTCACTACTAGGTTTTATTCGTGGAAGTCAAAAACACCTGTGCTCAATAATGGACAAAAAAATATGCTGTTATGAGGATACAAACAATTATATTATCAAACAAACTTTAATGAAACTCAGTATAAAAAACTTTCATCAAATTGATTGAGTCAAAATATAATTTTAAACAAAATATTTTATTTTTAATATTCTCAAACATTGTAGGTTGCATGTTGCTGGTCACGAGAACTATTTCCCTAAAAAACAAGTTGTAGGCCTTTTCTCGTGCACCTACAACTCGACACTCGCAAAAACCGTAAAATCACAGACAACCGTTTCCATTTTACGTCAACCTTGGCAATTTCGTTCTCTTCTAACCAGATAACTATCACTAGTTCTGCTGACCTCAGCTGAAATGGCTCAATAATTAATATAATTTTATATTTTGCCGGCATCAAGCGTAATCTTTTTCTCACGGTAAATCGTGTCGTTATGTCCCATATATTATTATGCAGTAATTGTTTTATCCTACTTATATTATTGTGAAACTTTGTTGAGAGCCCTTGAACTAGTTTAGTATACAATTTGTCTGATATAAAGTTCACTAGTTTGTAGGGAATAGGAATATGAGAAGGCTTTTACGTAATTAGTTGTAATGAAAGAGAGAAAGATATCAAATCATAAGCTTGGAAAATTATATTGATTTTTGTGTCCATGCATTTATAATTCCAGGTCGAGATTAAGATATGGTTTTCTGAATTTTCAATGTTTAAGATTTTGTCGATAAAGTTTCTTACGAAAGTTTTTAATGGAACCTGTCTCCACTTTCGGAGTAGGCCTTCCATTAAGCCCCTTAATTATTTATTGGTTAATATTCAAAATTTCGGGTCTCCATTCGTACCAAATATATTTTTAAAGTATAGCTAGGTAATAATCTAAATATTGGATGAAAGTATACCTATATAGGATATTATGACGTGTCGATTTTTATTTGTCTTCTATTATTTTGGTTATCGTTAGGACTAAAGTAAATAATAAATAAATAAATATTCACTGACATTCACACAGCGCCATCTAGCCCCAAGTTAAGCGTGAAGCCTGTATTATAAGTACTAAACAACGGATAAATATACTTATATACATTTTTTTGTAAATACATACATATTATACATAGAAAAGTATTCAAATCTTATTTTTTCAGAAAGTTTTTGTTAATAAAGATATTTTTAATAGCTCTTCAAAATGATAGTATCTAGTTTAAATTTATACTTTATTTTTTGAGTTTCACAGAAAAAACATAAATAATTTCACTAGACTGGAGTACACAAATAGGTTATACGATATTATTCAAATTGTGTTATAAAATATAAATAACTTATGTTTTATCAACAATTGATGATAGAAATAATTTAATATACCATGACTACAAAATTCAAAGATCTATCCATAACATTTTCATCGCGTATGTGTGAAAAAATTATTAAGATGATAATGATATGAGATATTTTATTTCAAATTCCACAATTAGCATAAATATTAATGAATCTATAAAAAAAACCTAACAGTAGGTATGTACTCGCTGTCATTTTAATAAACTACCTACAGAAGAACCAACGAGGAAATGTTCCCACCTACTTTTTATAAACTATGCACAAGGCTAACCACTCAACTTAGTTTTTTTAAAACCAGATTGAAAAGACACCTCGAACCAAACATTTTCCTAGAGTACAAAATCCTCTAAACACTAGTCTAAGTAGTTTCCAGTTTTAGAAGACGCATCGTGACCTATATATTTGTATGGCACCTTTGGATCAAGTTATAATGGTGTTTAATTCGAACGCTCATTACTAGTATTAATATATGCATTAATCGTGATTTACTACGTGTACGAGATAGCATCTGTCCGTTTGTCTGTCGACACCCTTCACGCACAGAATCCGGTTGAAGCCAGTTTTGACTGACTTGTCAGATTTCTAATAACATTAATAGATAGTAACGGGAAACTGAAAGATCTGTATACGACACCAAAATTACACTTACCTCTTCTTTTATTAGTGATCAAAAAGAGACAGGTAACAAAAGGGAATGCTTCATCATCATCATTATCATGGCCTTATATGTCCACAGCTGAACTAATAAATAAATAAAAATCCACTTACATTCACACAACGCCCTTTAGTCCCAAACTAAGCATTTAGTTTGCAATATTGGAACGAAACAACGTATAAGGAAATATATATAAAAAACACCTAGATCAATACAAACAGACATGTTAATGCACACAAATGTTTGTCTTGCCTGAGAATCGACCCCGATCGATCGATATTCGGTGTAAGAGCCGATGTCCCAACCAATTATACCACATAGGCCATCAAACGAACGAATGAAGCCTCCCCTTATCATTTCTACGCGGACCGAACCCTAGCAGTATTTAAGACATTCATCTGCTACCGGCCGCTTTGACAGGTCATTTAGTTGGGGGTCGGCCTACGCATCGTTACCCGTTACGTGGACGCGACTTGAGAACTTTTTCGCCTCATTAGCCATTGGTTCTACACACCATATGCCCAGTGTCACCTTCAACTTGCTTAACCTGTAATCCTCTTTGAAGGAATACCTTCTTGACTCCAATCAGTACATAACCATTTTTTCATTAAAACATAATATTATGATTCTATAGTAGGTATGTATGGTGGCATATAGAAAGCTACAATTTTAGCAAAAATAGATACCAGATACATAATAATTACCACCTCCTGGTAGGCACTTCCTCACCTCGTTCAACTGCCATGCTCCTTTAGCCTTATTCACTCTCTCAATGGCAAGAGTGAATAGGCTGTTTCTAGGCAGGCATGAGCGTCGGTTGCTCAATGGTGTGGACTGTCGCCTTCCTACCGGGAGGGGTGAGGTTCAAATCCCGACACGTAGCAATGTGTTTTCGAAAATATATATACGTTATCCGACGCTTTTACGGTGAAGGAAAAACATCGTGAGGAAACCTTCATGCACGCCTGCGAAGAGATTCGAAGGTTGTGTGTGAAGTCGTCCAATCCGCACTGGGCCCGCGTGGACGACTAAGACCTTATCACCCTATACGGGTAGGCTCGTGCCTCTCGGTTGGGACGTTGAATGAGATGATGATGATGAGGCAGGCATGATCCATCCTAGGCCGCATCATCACTTACCAGGATGGCGGTCAAATGTCTACCTATAGATGATACAAAAAAATCCTATTGAAATAGTGTGCGTCGGCAATCATTTGGCTTCTTATGATAAAGTAAAGACTCAATATCCTAGCCAGGGCCTACAACAAGATTAAACGATCGTGTAAGTAAATCGAAAACTATTAAAATACCACCTAAGTGATTTCCAGTAGGTACTCTAAGGCATTTATCAGGCATTACTAGACGGTAATAAAGTCAGATACTTAGAAATCTAATAGTAAATGAATAAGTATTTCAATTAAGGCTTAGATGTATTTACATAATACATTGGCAACCTACCGCAGAGATGCATATGCAGCAGATGCATATATTAGCAGTGCAATGGAATGGAATCGTTTTAATTAGCCGGGTAATAATTTACCTGAGCGGATTAATTGGCTAATTTTTACGATTTTGCCAATTTATTGTGCATAAGCATAGTGATGCATTGTATTTTAAAATAATACAACTAACGCCATCTATGCGTTTTGCATATTCCGTTTCGTTCATGTACAAAAAATCGACAGATAATGTTTTTAAAAATTTTAGAAACAAACAAATAATAAAATTAGTTCAAAAAATTTAAAACTGTTGTTACTGAAAGCATTAGTTTTATTTTAATCGTTTATAAACAATCGAGTTAAAATTAAGATGTAAGGGATAGACGAGTTTAGCGCCATCTATGATGTTTTCCAAGAACTAGATCCGTGAGTAGCAGGCATGCTAACCAAGATGCTAACACATTAAATTTAAAAGTTTGTAACTGAATAGCCTAGATGACTCTTTAAATGATAATTAAATTATTTAATACTTCGCTCCTCCGTCCTAACCTCTAGAATATTGGATTGAAACTTCGATAAAACATACACTAAATTGGACAATCTCACCTAAAAGTGTCCGTAGCAAAATTCTGCTCATCCGTTGGGCAAATTTTCATTTCATCACGTCATGTCATACATGCGTCGCACATCTCATATGATATTGTGTGTGCTCTGTGATTGTGTACCCTTTCATTGACGAAGGTCTAAATTTTAATGCATAATTGTATGTAATAAATATGATAATACGTCAACGTATCTGTGAAGCGGCTCGGAAATTTTTTGGTTGATATCTAGTTAAATTATTGTTCATCTAAGGATTGATAACATTTAAAAAATATATATGATGTAGGTACGTTCTCTACAACCTACCGCAGTCCACTGCTGGACATAGGTCTCCCCCATTTTGCGGCGGATATCCCGGTTCTCCGCTTTCCTCATCCAGCCACTCCAAAATGTATAGGAGAAAAGGAAAATGTTATTGTTTACTACATAATTCTGATGTTTTAAACAATTATTTTACCCTCTGACCCATACATCACAATGGTGTTACCACACTGGATTCGATTTCAACAACAATGTTCATGATATTCATGAATGATTATCTCATGACGGCGATACCTTCGTTTTTTTAAATATTTTATTTATGCTTGTTGGGGAATTCAAGATGGGAAATGTATAAAATTGACATGTCAATAATTTTCTTGCATATATGCGATGGAAATGTCAGGATAATTTATTAAATTATGTAGTCTTACTATTTTTTTTGGTTATTACGATTACGTATCGTTAACACATCCTCATTTAAGTTTTAATCATTAATTTTGATAAAGTCACGTTGTGCATACAGTAAAGTATAGTGTCCAATTTAATAGTTGCATAATTTTATTTATTATTTTGCCATAATTATGTGCATGTGGTGACCTAGCTTGAATTATTTGAATAATTTATCACTTATATAATGCAAACTGCTTACAAAAGTTTACTGTTTAGTAGTATCCAGTTGGACGGCAAGATTTATTGCTATACATCTAAACGACGGATTGCAACAATATTCGCGTTTTGTTCATAAAATCAGTTTTGCTGTGGAACTCGCGGCTTCAAAATAAAAATAATCCGTGTATTTTGTAGTGTGGTATAACACACAAGATTCAAAGGCTTATCTTTTTCATTTTAATGATTCATTAATTTTGCATCATTGATCACTAATTAGTAGCGGTATTTTCTTTTAACTGATAGCTCAACTTGCGGACGATTAAATAATAATATTTGATTTCATTAAAGTAATTGGATAGATTTTATGGTAATGTACATCATATTTTTTTTTTCGATTTTTTCAACCCCATAGTTAAAAAAATAGGGAGGGGGCACAATTTTTTCAACTTTGGAAGAATCTCTCGCGCAACCTATTCAATTTATAAAAATATGATATTAGAAACCTCGATATCTATTTTTAAGCTCTACACATTGATACCCCACACGGGGAAGTGTGGTGAAAAAGAATTTTGAGTTTCAGTTTAATGTATGGGGAACCCCAAAATATATTGTTAGCGGTTCACAGAATACATATACTCCCAAAGTTTGAATAGTGTGCTTATAGTTTCGGAGAAAAAAGGGGTTGTATTATTCGGACGGACGGACAAACAGACAGACAGACTTGACGAATCTATAAGGGTTCCGTTTTTTGCCATTTGGCTAGGGAACCCTAAAAAAGGTAAATTCTATGTGCCTTATTTTCAAAATGATTTATTACTAATGTAAATTTATTAAAAGTTAATTTCACATGTTTATTATTATTATTTTTTAATTTGTTACTTTATAGAATGGGCGTACAAAACGCTTCCGCCCCTGGCTTGGGCCACCCACAGCCAGTTTAAGCCGTGGTGCGCCGTAGTTTCATAACCTGGGATAATAAACTAAAAGCCTTTGCAATACGCTACAAAGAAAGCTTATTACATTAAAATTTCTCTGGCGTCCTGCGCAAGCGACATAATCTGCTTTTATGCGGCTGCGTTTAGTTAAAACTGAATTGAGCAATTAGTTTCAACTGTGAATATTAGTGCGGGCGCAGTGCGGCATTGATGGAAAATAATAACTGTCTATCTGTTGTTGGTTTCCTTTAATGCCGCTCTGTCATGGTCTGGCGTATAACTTACCATCAGGTGAACGACCAGGTCGTCCTGTACACTTATAACATAAAAAAAAACATCGACAGTACCTTAGCCATACTTAGCCATATAGTCACTTACTAACTCACCAGTACGGAGTGCATTATATTGTATTTACATTGTTTAACTAACATGACCACCATAAGGACAATCAACATAGCACCAACACAGTACAAGTGAACACCGATGAAAACGCGCATCGCCAAAGCGCCCTATGCAAATTATTTGCTCACAAAAGCTATACATTTAAACCGAACGAATATTCGCGCAATGTGCGAACACGAATGTTTGCGAATGAACAATTTGACCGTTGATTTTTTGTTGGAAAACTCACATTTTCGCCTTTCGCCACGTTTTTTTGATTAGATTCAGAATTTTCGCTCGCATTTATAAACTTTGTTACCGGCTAAATTGTTATAAAATATGCAGGATAATCGCGTTGAATAGTGCGTTGTTTGTGTGCCGTTTTTAATTGGCTTTGTGTTGCGAGAGATTTATGTTGGATGGCAGCTGGCATTTAGCATTCGAATTCACATGCCTATGAAATTGTTGTGGCAAAACCAGCAGTTGATGTAAATTTAAGCCCATTTTTTCAAAATATATATTATTTTAAGTATCATTTACAATTAATATAGTTATAAAGTTCGCGGGTGATATATGCTGCCGCCTTCTGACTAAAAAGCGACTAGTTTTATTATTGGAAGACAACATTTCTATTAGCTGTTCGGCTCGGATTGCCTTCAAGTTGAAATTCGTTATTGCATGTCACATTACATGGTTAATGCATAGATACAGATTTACCAGTAGGTATTCATGTGACGCCCTGCAAGAGCATAGCAAATAGATGATAGCAAGCCTTCACAGTTTCACCAGACAAATGGCAAGCATAGATGGCTCTAAATAAAAAATGCTACGAGCCGAACCTGTCCCAGAGTGGGACGCGAACCTCGACTTAGGGCAGGGGGCTAGGTGGCCTAGTACCTATATGTTAGGGGTGAGACAAGCGCTGCCCTGTGTTAATTCTTAACAACGCAAGGCAGTCACAGTCCCGTCAGGACACAGGCCCAGGCAAAGCATTGCCTTTTTGATACGGGAAGATACTGCATTTATCATCGTTCTTTTCTTTTTGTTATGTATTTTTCACCTCTATGTACTTATTAATTGTATAACTTTTCTGTTTCTTGCTATTTCTCTTCTTTTGTAACGTTGTCCTTTTTTATAATATGTTGTATCTTATGTTGGTAGATGTAGTGTTTTTCTTTCTTTCTATATATCAAGCTCTTTTAAAATATTCTGCCGCAATATATCAGCAAAACGAATATCAGGAATACACTCTCCATTGATGCTGAAGCCTCGTTGAGACCTGTCCAGGGTCTTAAAGACATCCTCCGATGCGCGTGTGAACAGCTTTGTTTCACTATCTCTTGATAATATGCCTTTTTTGTGCGCAGAACAGGAAAAATCGGAAATAGGTTTTTTGACTTGCAAGCATTTACTCTACAAATATTTTAGATGAATAAAGTATGCCGACACAATCATAGAACTCGATCGAAATCGACGCGAGATTACCTACATTTCTCCACGCCAAAACCATATTTAGCAACATCAAACACGTGAATTCCTTTTTCGTTGCCTTAATCTTCACAAAATATTAGGGAAAAATATGGAAGTCCCGAGATCAAAGGCTCGTCACCTACAGCCCTTATTTATGAATGAGTCTTTGGTGTTTGATAAACGTTTTAAGTGTTTCCATTTCGCCATTGGCAAAGTTAGAATTTTCTAACGCGTTGCGTGATTATGTACGTTATATGTTGCAACATAGAGGTGTTAATGCAAAATGATTTTCACGCCGCTTTAAAGTTAAAACGTTTGGAAAATTGAATTGTTTTCGTTGTTCGACGCGACCGCAGCGACGCGGTGCGGTGAGGAAAGTAATAACATGGCTCGTGTTTGTGTGAGATGCGCCTTAATATTTTTCGGTTCCATGCAATTTACTGGTATACAAGTTGAAATGCCGTTCATTGAAAGGCTTGGTTTTGAAGAGATTCAGTGAAATATGTATGGTATGTACAGCTTTCCAGCATTACAGTTTTAAACGACCCATTTTGTGTAGCGGTTGAAACGTTGGCTGCTTTACCAAAGGTTCAGGGCAGGTCAAACATTTGTGTGCATGAACATGTTCGTAATGGTTAGGTGTTATCTATGTATCATCATCATCAGCTCATTAAATGTCCCACCGAGGGGTACGAGCCTACCCGTGTAGGATGTTAGGCCTTAGTCGTCCACGCGGCCCAGTGCGGTTGGACAACTTCACGCACAACCTTTGAATCTCTTCGCAGGCATGCGCAGGTTTCCTCACGATGTTTTCCTTCACCGTAAGAGCGTCGGAAAACACATTGGTACGTGGCAGGATTTGAACCTCAGCCCTCCCGGTAGGAGGGCGACAGTCCACACCATTGAGCCACCGACGCTCTATCTATGTATAATATGTATGTATTTACAAAAAAATGTTTATAAGTACGTTTATCCGTTGTTTACTACCCATAATACAGGCTTCACGCTTAACTTGGGGCTAGATAGCGCAATGTCTGTGGATATTCATTATATTGTATCCTACACATTTGTTGGGATTTAAGCAAACCTAACCTTTTGTGGTATATCCTGCCGATTTACGATCCAGAGCTCGTTTTATACCAGATTAGACCAGTTTCTAACCCGCCGTCACCAAAAAGTAACGGCACATGACATGGCTGTTGTATAATTAGGTTTACATATAATCAAAATTATTTATTGTCAATTCAAATGGCTAGAGCATATAGCACGAAGAAATGATAGGGCGAAGATGTGCTTGAGGTGTTCACGGTGTAACTAAATACGAAGTATAGGCCGACTTCCAACTATATAGGGTGAACTTGTGAATGTTCACAGGTAAGGTCATGGTTCAGTTGAATGACACTGATTTCAAGTCTCTAGAATTAAATTTTCCAGTTTTCTGCACCGGAGCAATGAAATAAACTAAAGACTGTAACGAATCAATTAGAAATACGAATTGAAATATACGACTTAATCTACCTACGAATCATATTTGATAAAAAAATCAAAAGGCGAATTTTGATTTCACTGGTGATTTAGCACCCGTCGGATGTAAAGAAATAACCGCCAAGGGACATCAAAAGACTCACCTACTTAAACGTTTTCACGGATTCCTTGACAAATTTAATGTTACCTTAAGTCGTTTGAGATGAGAAAAAAATGTTTATTTAAGATGTCGGAGTAATTTGTTTTCTTTGCGTTCAAAGAAATCGTTCAGCATGGAATAGCGTTAAGGTTTTAGTGAGCATTACTCTCTTTCGTTATTGAGCGTGTTTGGCGGTTAGTGAAGGGCAAAGTAAAAATAATATTCTGTCGATTTTATAATTCATTTCATTACAGTTAAGTTAATAGACAAATTGCCTCATGTCAAGTATACCTATTAAGCAGATGGAGAGACGATTTGAATAAGGTAACCAATGAATTATATACATTATTACCCTTCCCGTGCCTGGGTGTTTTAAAAGGCTGTTTAGATACAAAACATTCATTAGAGAACCATTATCAGGGCTTTCTCATTCAACCAAACCTTTAAGGTACTGCTATCTCCAACACACTTGCCCAGCGTGGAGATTATGGAAATAACATTTCACTGCCCTGATATAGGCAATACGTCCAGCATCGGACTCTTACGGCCTGTTAAATGCTTTAAATAATTGCGTCAAACACAACAATTGTAGGTTATACTTTGCACCGCCAACACTTGATTTATTAACGACTTAACGATTGATATAATTAACCATGTAGTCCCTTTAACCTACATGGATTATTATATCTTTGGATGAAGCTTATTCATACAATACTTATCGTTTTTCACTTGTGGAGTTGAGTTCGTTTGATCATGTATTATATGTATGTATTTACAAAAAAAGTATATAAGTATGTATATCCGTTGTTCAGTATCCATATTACAGTTCAATTCTTAGTTTGGGGCTAAATGGCGCTATGTAAATTTCAATGGATATTTAATTTATTTATTTATTATTAACCGAGGTATAACCTAAACTTACATAAATACAACCAACTCAACAAATAACATCAAATTCTAAAGGAAATTAAACAATCTAGTACAAAGCTCAAGACGGTCATCAATCACCTGAGTAAACACTAAATATTTGTTAGGCGAACCAATTGAATCGAAACATGGACGATTAAACAGCTATTTAGATAACCATCGAGCCCAAATAAAATCGCATCAGAAAACATACTATTTTGGAATAAGTACAAATATTTTAATTTCAAACAATTTTTATTACTTACGTGACGTAAATAAAAAAAAATCCTGACTGGAGGCTTTTTATAATAATGTTTAATAAAACGTACTTAACATTATCGAATTACTTTCATAGCCCATTGAAGCCCGCAGCTGGACAGGCGCGTTGGAGATAGCAGAAGATTTTTGTAAAAGGTAGGGTTGAAGAGATCTTTATCCATTCTATGTAGAAAGTTTTATCCCTAAGCCGTCTCTTACGGCACCCATGAGAAAACAGGTTTAGTAAAAATGGTATTCTAAGCAAGTGTCATCATTGTTAGACGGAAGAGAAACGACCAACGCTTCAATCAATCAGCCCACCATCGTCCACTGCTGAACATAGGCCTCCCCCAATGAGCGCCAACCATCCCGGTCCTGAGCAGCCGGACAACTTCCACTAGCCACCCTCCTCAAATCGTCGGTTCAATAGGCAGCCGGACGTCCCACGCTGCGCCTGCCTAATCAATTGAAGAGTGATGTCACATCACTAATATCTCTCTCTTGATATAAGCATTGCGCGCGGAAAACTCTCATAACGTAATACTAAGATTTAATCTATCCATAACTGTTATTTGGAGTTAAAGAATCATTTAATGCCGTATAGACAAAAACATGAACTAAGTCGACTGTCAACATAGATGGTCAAAAGTTACACATTAAGTGCAGTCTAACTATGCAACTTGCCCCGACAGGCACTTCGCAATTACCCTTAGTACATCCGAAGGGCGGGCGCGAGGGCGGCAATTAGAAATGTAACGTAGCTTTGATCTCGCTCAAGTGTGCTTATCGTCTCGCCCCTGTAGTGGAAAACGGTTTGGGTTATGCTGGGATGAGTTAACTACTCGTATGCGTGTTAACTGTAGTTAGTAATCATGGTTACAATTAGAGTTGATTGATGAAAAGTGTCAGTGTTATAGAAAAATATGCGTTAAAATTACTACCTACATGGGTTATCTGCATAGAAAACTGTCAATATAGTCAAATATAGGTTATTTCATTAAAAAGTAATAGATATACATGACAAGTTTAAATTTCTCATAGTGTAGGTTGGCAAAATTCAAAATATAAAAACTGTGGAATCAGTTACCGTTTTAAATATTTCCTGAGCACTCTTTCAAAGGAAAGATGGAAATGGCTAAATAGGTAGGGCAAGGGGGATTAAAGCCTCCGCTTACATCACTCAATGTGAAACATAACCCAAACAAAATCCTGGAGTTATCCTAGGCTATTAAACGAAACACGTATAGTATGCTGGTTTCAAATACTTTGTAGTGCTCATGAATATATATTCCACAAGGCACGGAGTAAGGGTTGCCATATAATAAAACAGTATTATTATTTCTCCACAACAGTTAATAAAAAGCATTAAAACTTTTTACAGTTCAACGAAAATTAAGTTTATAAAATACAGTTTCAACATCAAAATATTACTAACATTTCTTATATGCACTTTCATTTAGCACCTCCACAGCTCCTGTTTTATTTTAAGTTTAATTATTTTGAAAGTGATAAGGCGTGTAAAGTTGACAAAAGAGATTAAAATTAATAAGTGTTGTTCAGGAAGCTCTAAAAATGTGTATTTGAAACTTTACATAAAATAAATGCTGTTAATTCCTTTTTAAATACTTGCAACATCATTGCAACAGAAATACCACATCTGCAGCTAATATCCACTGACTGAGGCTTCCCCAACCACTTTTATCAGGTGGTTTGGTTCGTACGTTTGAGGGTCGCCAGAGTTTCGTTTGCTATTTAGCAAGTGCAAGTGAGGTAAACAAGTGGAATGATAATTTTTTTATTTACCCAAGACTTCACAGCCACAAGGGTGCAGACTGAAAACGTATAAAATAATTTACTTCATTATCAAAACAATACCGTACTGCCTTGTATTGGCAACCCTGCACCGAGTATATTAAGTTATCTACAGGATGGGTGATTGATTCATCGGCACGCGACGTTTGTGGACTCAGGGCGATTGTGTCTGAGCTGACGGTAATTAGGGTTTCATATTAATCAACTTGTGTTGGTTTTGGAAACACCATTGTTATTGAAAGCTTGTGCGAAGGCCGACCTGGGTCATTAAGGTTTATGGATTTAGTCTTAGTTGACTTCAAGAAAGTAGCAGGAAAAGATCTTAGGCCGAGCACCAGCCAGATAGAACGATGACCAGATTAAGGTTGGGGGTTAGAAAATGGATGCCAACTGCTAGGGATAAGTGCACGTGAAAATCATACTTATTTCAAGATTAAATATAAAATAAATGCGTTCATTCCCTAATTCAAATTGTCAGCGTGGTAGATTACGGGCCAATCTTCCAAAAGCTATGCTGCGTAAGACGACTAGTGCCATGTTTTGGAAAGTCCTAGGCTGACGCTGAATATATACAACTAGACCGTACCAATTCAGTTTTTTTTTTCGCTTCAGTAAGCTTTAATTGTTCGCATTACATTTTCCTAAGGCAGTATACACACGACGTGTAATAAATAGATGCGTATCTTCAGATACAGGAATTTTATGGCATCCGTATAAGCCACTTTTCAACTGAATAGCCTCGCAAGTACAAAAGGAGAACTAATGGTACTAACTATCAATAGGAAGAGAATTTATCGTCGTACCATCCCTCTTTACGAAGAAAATATTGGTCTTACGAAGTACCCAGACGTGGTTTGTGAATGCCGCCTTTTGTGGATAGGGCGGGTAAGAATGGAGCAAGAATCAAGCGGCAGCGACGGCGTATACGAGTATACATACTCGTAATACATGTACTACTTGCTCGCGTAAATAAATATTTGATGACTTTGATAAATTTTTTTTTACTTCTGGATATAGTGGGTCTTTAGGAAGAGTTTAAAATGTTGCAATTATTGCCATTTTAATATGTAATTCAATAAATTAGATATTTCATTCATTTGATGTAAAATAGGCACTCACTTAATCAAGATATTTTACCAAGTGCAAAGGTTGCACGTGGTACTTCCTGCATAATAGCAAACGAAGCTCTGGCAATTTTTCAGCAAATTTGCTTTTATTACAGCCGCAGAGAGAATTTATGATCTATGTTTAATCTTTTTTTTATGCTATAGCAGGCAAACGTGCAAACGGCTCATCTGATGGTAAACGGTGACACCGCTGCCCATGTATATTTGCAATACCAGAGGCACTGAAATGCGTTGCTGGCCTTTCAAATGGGAATACGCTCTGTTCTTGATCGTTGCCAGGTCGTATCGCTCAGGAAATATATCCGGCAGCAACTGATTCCACAATTTCGTCATCCGTGGCAAGGAATTACGACAAAAACGCACTGTAGAGGACTTCCAATCATCTAGGTGGTGAGGATGAAATTTTGAGTTATAAGGCATTCTATACTTTCTTCCCCGGCAAATGTTTGTAACACTATCATACAAGAGGTTTATTTTAGGCCTCTATATTACTAACGCTAGGGTATATTCGAAGTTGTGACTATATCTAAGGACGTGTATCTCTCTCTCTCTCTTCAACCTATCGCAATCCACTGCTGGACATAGGTCTCCCCCATTTTGCGCCAGATATCCCGGTCCTCCGCTTTTATCTATTCCAACACAATACGCCCTTTCTCCATACTTAAGCCAACGTTTCTAAGAAAGTTCGCGGGGCATTGTAAACACGACTTCTTTTGCTATTAGTACAAAGAAGCGAAAGATGGTGAAAAAAACAAGTCATCCCCAATGTCAATTGGCATGCTTTTGTTGAAGTTCAGTGGGGCTGTGACGTCAACAAGTGGAAACTTTTCCGATTTATGAGCTTCCACAGCGGCTGAAAGATAATGTGGGCAGTAAAATTTATCCGTACTATAAATGTGTTTACGGTTCACCAGTAAGTTCAAGTGTCGTAAGGTTGTTTGCCGGTAGAATTCCTCCCGACTCGTAGTAAACCAGATAGTTACATCATAGAAATACTACATCTCAGCTTATATCCACTATCTGAGATTTCCCCAACCACTCATATCAGGTGGTTTGGTTCGTACGTTTGTGGGTCGCCAGAGCTTCGTGTGCTTTTAAGCAATATGCAGCAACGATATATCCTACAAAATCAATAGGTGCTCTGTTGTGTCTAGAATGCTAGCGTTAAAGGTTAAATGACAATTATAATTTGTTGTTACAGTTCCACTTCTGTGTCTTAACAAACCGTGTCAATTTAAACGAATGAAATTCGAGATACTATTGTAAACAAAATCACTAACTCAATTATTAAACTGCCAGTCCAATAAGCGAATCATTCGTTTCCACCAATCGATTCGGTCATCCGACACTCAGCTATGATGATCCGCGTTGATTGTGCTCGAATAATTGGATTTCTGCATATAATGTCATGCAAATATTACACAACAGACTGTACACACTAAACTATACCTTATCCCGATGCAATAAGATTACAGTATACAAATATATAGATCCAATGAATCTCTGAGCTCCAATCCTGATTAACTCGTTTTCTGTAAAATAAATATTGTTTGAATTAACGAGTTCGGCCAGAGCAAGCTTTATAAGGTTTCGAAATATGGTAAACAGCGAAGACAAAACTCAGAAAAATTAAGTTGCCTTATTGTTATAATTATATCACTGCTTAATTTTTCACCAACCGATACTTTGTTAATAAATCGTTATCGTTGAATAATACTTCCTTAGCTTACTTTGTTATATTAAGAATTAGATGCATGACTCTTAAAATTATTTCGTGCGTGTAGGTATTAAACAAATTCTGTTTATATGTAATCATCATCAATTTTATTGCAGCCTAAAATTCCCAATGCTGAACGAAGGCTTCCCATTATGGTATATTGTATAAATTATGAACGAATTAAAATATGAAGGCAATCCTTAGTGCGACAGTGGGGCAAAGACGTAATACGAGTATATACTGTTGCTACTACAGCTACTACTGTTATCATATAAGTAAATGACTTAAATGATTTTAAATCATAGATATAATCATATGAAAACGTTCTGAAATTCCAATAGAGATAACAAAAAAATACATGTCACCGTAACTGGCCGCGTACGTGTGAATAATCACTAACTAATGTGTTAGAGTGATTTATTTTGTAATTACATTTCATGATAATTTAGAGGTATTCGGAAAATTTGTTACCTCGGGGAAGATATTTTATGTACAATTTTATGATCCAAAATCAAAACTATGTATTCCATTTGGTCTTTATTAAACACATGAATTTACCACGTAAAAGCATTGAATATGACGTAACTAAGATTAATGATATGATCAACCAAATCATTTCAGTCATAGAGAACAAGACATACTCAATTATACTATGGATATGGATTCACATTGTATTTGTAAAACTGAATTTACAAACCTTCCTCTTAATCAGTTGACACTTTTGAGCACATATATACTCGGATATTAAATCACGGACCTAAATGGTTTGTAAGTAAAACCTTTAAAACGTGACCTCAACTTTTTAACACAATCAACAACACACGCCGACCCACGATATGTCCTGAGCAGACTTCGTCACGGCTTTAAAATCCTATTACTGGCCCAAACTTTGAACCCTGTATACGTATACAATCCTATTTATATTTCTTCTCTTTCCAGCCTATTGCAGATTCGTGGATATGAAAAATATGAGCTTGTCTTCAGATTTTGACTAGATTCTATTCCAGGATCAATTTAAATAATTTAACTTGTAGGACCTAAGCTTATATGCTGATATTGCCGAATAAAGAACTACACTGCGCCGTCCCTTATGGAACTGATTGATGATAACAGTTAATCAGGAGACCTTCGCACAGCAGTTTAAGCAAGGTGACCCCAAATTAATACTCGCAAGTGACAAAAAAGAGTGAAAAAACCGCACTGTGGATGATTTCCCACAATGTTTTAGGTGAAATTTAGAATTCTGCCCGAAGTACAGAAGTGGAATCCAGCATGAACAAGTGAAAAATGTTACAATCGTAAACCGTTTACGTATAAACAATATAACTCTTTGCAGATTAACGCGGCCGCATCTTTGTCAAAATGATAAACTAGTACACTGCATCCAAATACACTAATAAAGGCGTAGATCGTGTCCATAAATTCCGTTGAAGCGATAAATAATGGAGAATTGCCTACCCCTGTCGCGCTGCGTCAAGTCGCTGCCAGTGTAAGGGGTACTACTACTGGAGTTGTATACAAAATTTTGAGTGTATATTTTTAAAGAGGTATGGACCCTGCCTCAGAATCCTGCCTCAGGAAGTATGACCTTCCTCTGCTTTTTTTCCAAAATTTTATAAGTATTTGACAAGCCGATTATCGGAATAGAAATGTGGAGTGAGTGGAATGTTTGGGAACGGTCGTTGATTAGGCGAGTCAAATGGTGATCACGTCAGAGTCTGCCGTCAGACATAAGCGTAGCGAAGGACCCATTCAGGCTATACAAATTTGATTTAAGCCAACCTTAACGGGCTAACTTAAAGGTGTATTCTACCGAACAATAACAAGTTTCTACCACAAGAAGTCTCTCGTCGCTGAGGGATGCTTAGTCTGTAAGTGCACTGCAGCTGAAAATGTGATAAATAACGAAGAATAGCAATCAATCAGTTTCCCTTAAAGTGTATAAACGTCTGCAAGTCACCTTTTTCAGTCGGACCATCGCGAGGCGACACGTCTTACGTAAAGCTTGTCTAAAATAAAAATAATGGTAAAATCGGGATAATCTCTAGCGGATCACTCACGTTGTATAGTCGACCTATTACCCTGACTGCAAAGCCTGTGTGGAGTTGCATTACCATTTTTATAGCGGTGTGTCTGCGTATTATGCAGATTGCTCGTCGGTCGCCGACTAAGGAGTACGATGTATGATGGTCGGTATGTTATGAGAGGTAGCGGTGGCGGTGTTTGTTTTATTTGAAGTGAAGGAGACATGTTTTGTCACGAATGAGCCGGCTTGATAGAGTCAAACAGAAAACTGGCTTGAAAGTACATTTAGCGTTGTTTTTTGCATACTGAGTGAGGGTGTTAATACTTTAATTGTTATTTGGCACTGATTATTGTCGATATGTTAGGTATAGAATGTTCGTACCTGTACTATGTTTATGAACTTTTCTATCGTTTTGTATTTAAACTATATAGTTTTATACATGATAATTTCTTTATTTAATTAATGTTATATTTAATTATTTACTTGTTTGAAATATGTAAATATGTAAGATTTTTTGTTTTTATTCACGGTCATCTTAATGTTAAGTTTTTGTAACTTTTTTATGAATGTATTTATTTAAATATAATTTAATGCTTCATTATATAGATATATTGATATCTGAAAGAAACGATCTGATTCGATTAATTATATGCTTATAAAGGCTAATCACATGGAATTACTTTAGCGATAAAATGCCTTAATTGTAATTTTGTGCCCATTTACTGTACTTTATTTTGAATAAAAATATTGTGCACTTTAATTCTGCTTCCATTTTATTTTAACCTACTATTTAAAAAGCTCTCACCAATTTATTGCACCATACGAAAATGTGTCCTGACAGCGAGTGTTGGGCTAATCTATGCAAACCCGGTTTAAGATTGACTTGTTTGTAGGGCACACTCCGCCGTGATTACGGAGGCTTACGCGTTTGACGACTAATTTCGGGACTTTGCTTTCATAAAATTACTAAAATTTCTTTTTTGCTATAGTAGGCTGGATTAGGACGAGGTAGGATTATTTTAGATTGATTCTGAAAATGCAAATCCGATGGGTTGGTCTGAGGAAATCTGACGCCACGTTTCAACGGAAAACTACTTGGTTGATCTGATTTTCTTTCTATAATCGGTTGATGCTAAGAAATGTAAGTAAGGTGCTCTCAGGAAAGTTACTCCATCATATTATCTATTTTCATTAGGGGAGGCTTTCCTTCAGAAGTGGACATAATTAAGCTGTATTGATGATGATGAGGATGTTTATCTATTTTATATCAATACGATCTAAAAGGTCCGATATTAAACACAGGCATCCCTTAATGACTCCAGTAAAAAGGAATCTTATAGTAATGTTATTAAATTAGTCGAAGTCGCTTAATGAGTATGTATCATGATGAACAAATTTTGCATAAAAAACATCCATCCTGTAACATTACTAGGAACTTCCCGCGTGCTGTCGACAAGAATATTTGCTCACTCTGTATTACCCATTTAAAAGAATAATAAACAATAAAAGCGGTATTCAGTGCGACTAGTGTCACTAGAGGGCGCGGAGGAAGCAATAATCGTAAAGTGCCTGCGTATATCCGCTTCGCCCGGTCTGCCCCGACCGTTTGTGGTGCTCGCTGGCGGCGTCACTACTGGAAAATAACTCGACAAGTGAGTTCTGTGAGTATCCATTTTAGACGTAAAAAATATGATAAATCTATAGCGTGATTGAAAACTGTATACAGTTGTACTTATCTTGTCATTTTGACTATGTCATCGTTTGCTCGAAGTCAAAATAAATATCACGGTCTCTGTAATTGAACTCTTATTGAGAGTCTTAGGTTTTTCTGCTTTTCACTGCAGCTTGAAACTTGACCGGCCATATCTCTTGACCATATTAAATGTATAAAATGACTTCATTAATTCACGATTGTATTTTCCTTTTACTAAGTTTCAAAAGAAAACAAAATTATTTTTTTAGACATTATTTAATTTTTTTTAAAACCCAGTTACTGCATCTGAGGTCCATAGTATCACTGCGAGTAGTGTAGTTTTATGCAATGCTTTGTCGGGATTTGAAATGCGTCCAAGTGTTATTTTCAGCAATAAATTGTGAAAGACTTTAGTTTTCACTGCGGTTTTTTCTTCGTTCGCAAAACGTGTTTCTATAATGCACCCACTCTTAGTAATGATAGCACATATTTAAATTACTTTTGATGATGATATAAATATAATGACCTCTGATTTTTCAATATGTGGTAGAGTCACAAAAAAATATGATAATAATAAAAACTGACGATTCAAAAGTATCTGTAACAGATTTATTTGAATAAAGATTTTTTTCTTTCTTTCTTTCTTCTTTCGGATAAAATTACTTACATCAATAAGTCGTACAGGAACGGTATGTACAACGGCGGGAAATTGTATTCGAGAAATTGACATTATTCTTACTCTTTCGCGGGTGTTGTTATGGTTAAGAAATTATTTCAAAGTCAAAGCAGTCCTACCTATATAATTGTTGACCTTCTATTCGATACCCGGTAATTTCACTGGCTACAGTGCCTCATCCCGAACACAAAAGTGTTACACTCTTATTTGACGGGACGATATCTTGCACTGCGGTGGCTACCTAGACGATCAGCATCGAGTCAACCACCAAGTGTAAAGAAGTGATTGAGATGGGCAAGTGTAGACAGCTGATATTATTTTAATGTAATGTAACACCAGTGTACCGTCATCTGCATGTTTTAAATAAACCTCCTCTATTGTTACCATATGGCTCAGGCTGTTTAGTAGTAATATTTTAAAACACATCTAAAATTACCCATGTGATAATTAAAAACGTTATTTTAGTTTCGTCTTCATTATAAATTACCACAGCATGTAAATAAAAGAATTGATTGATATAACTACAAAAGAACTTAAAAGACAAAAACGCGGTAGCGTCCAGTTAAATATTTTGGAAGCTAAATTGCTCGAGTTATATACGAGTATCAGGTTTTGCAAATACGAAGCACACAACTCACCGTTTGAACTATTTTCACAGGCTGCTAACTACAAGTCAACGGGTCGAGTTGGAGCGAAGTCAATCACAGAGGGCGCTGCTGTCAAGTCTGACAGCAGCATGAATATTCAGATGATCTGCCCCGGGCACGGCAAAATATGTCAGGGTTTATATGTGTACCGTAGAATATAGCGCTGTTTGTTAGAGTATTTCTTGGAACATTTTACACTTGTATTTTATCAAGATACTCGTAGGATATAGGTAACGCTATGTTGTAGGTACAAGTTTGGTATTAGAACTAATATAAATTTATAGTATAAAAAGGTACAAAGGTGTAAGACATTTAATAAATACAATATAATAACTTAAAATAGGTGCTCATAATATAAATGTGTATTACACCAACAATTACCGCGATATTTTTGGTGAAACATACAACTTTAGGCCACAAGTTGATTACGACATTGTTCCATCTTTCACTCGTCAGATTTTACAATAATTCTGAAATACTTTAAAAGATAATCAAACTCATATGAATAAACTTTTTACCTCAAATGAGACTACAATAAATTTGAATAGTGAAATAAAGTTATATCTATATAATTTCTGGAATAATTTATTTTAAATGTGTCACAGACTAGGGTCAGCGATCTGGGGCACCTTTTTTACGTTTTGTGGGTTCGTTAATTTATAGATTTTTTATATTCATTATTTTAAATATTACATAATTTACAAATTCAAAGAGTACACTGTCAAGTTTATACTCGTACGTACTTGCACATTTTAAATATGTCATATCCGACAGTTTTAGGATAATTCCCTTTTTGAGACTCTAAATTATTCGAATTTTGCCATTTCTTCTTTTAAACCATCTCTACATTCATAAACTAACGAGCTGAGTTACATTGAAACACATTACAACTTAATACGTGTAAATACCCATATTGTATACGTTAATTAACTTAAACAGTATTTTAAATTTTTGTATTTATGACGGTCTGCTAATGTTGACTAAAAAACGGATGATTCCATAACATGTTGACAGATAATAATTTTAAGGTCATCAATAACCGGAAAAAGTCAAAAAGTTGCGCGTATCAACAGCTCCGCAGCATTAAGGCTCATTAATCACAGCTCGAAGTTTGTTTTTCCATTCTCTTCTGCAGTTAATGAAATGGAAGGAAAACAAAGTTCCATTGAATGTTGGATGAATATTTTACTGGTAGAGAATACAATTAATTCTATAGAATGGTATACGTAGGCTTTGTTAATAGACGATTCTTTATCACGATGAGAAACCAGATTTTCTAACTTTAACGTTTCGTTGGCCAGTAAATCCTTATTACATGTTTTGGCTAGGTGCAATATTTTTTATAATTAGTAGGCAATGACATTTTGGTAGAATACCATTATAATGAAGAAGTTGCCCACACTAACACAAAAACTTCGAATTCAAAATTAAAAAAAGTATATATATTTTTTTTTATAATAGTATTCTTTTATATATAAGTATATGATAATGTAAAAAACTATGTTTCCGCCCGGGATCGAACCGGGGGCTTCTGCGTGTTAGGCAGATGTGATAACCGCTACACCACGGAAACTTGTTGAGTTTAAGTCAAATATCAAAACAAACTCAAACCTATAATAAAATTTTATTATTTGAAGCTACATAAACAAACAGCGATGTAGAAATATTATCAGGTAATTTATTTGCGAAAATCACTAAACAATTTATCTGATTGTTAATGATAAGTTGTATGTTTATTAAATACCACACTCGTGATTCCGAAAAATTTACCTCGATGTACTTGTTACCTGTGACGTAAAGATGTAGAGCCTCATCAACATCAGCCTATGACGGTACTGTGGGGTATAGGCCATCCCGCACAGCATCGCTATGGGTACTAGGCATAACCCACGCGGGCCTAATACGGATTGTTCTCGGACAGTTCCCATCCCATTTCCACATGGCATCACCAGCTTATAATGGCATCAAAGATAACTAAGTTTCTTGCCAGCTCTGCTTAGCTGAATGAGCCTCGTGTATATGCAGATCAATTTCAATATTGAAATGCTGACAAAATTTTTCGTATAGACACATAATGAAATTAAATAAGTTTGAAATTTCATATAGAAGATCCATGAATTTAAAATACCTATAGCACAATATATCTAACGCGTGTCGTTATTCTTACAAGCAGAAATGTCTCTAAGGCAACGGTAGACAGTGGTACGTGTATTGGTACTTCAGTCGATTACCTTTGAAATAAAGCATGGAATTGATTACACACTCAAGCCGCTTATAAGGATGAAGATTTGTACAATATGAGATTTTTGATCGGGTACGATTCGAAGATTGCTTTTAAAATGGTAGTAGGGTGAAGAAACGTCGCATTTAGAGTTTCGTTGCTATATCGTTTAGTGTTTCTTCGGATTGACGTTCATTCTAAAATTAATATTCTTTTCTTTTTAACACCAACACACGCACGAAGCACACACGCACTATGTGCCACGCACACACACACACACCACACGCGCATACACACTCACACAGCCAGATAGCTTTATTAAACTTGCAATGTTTGTATGTTTAATTCGGGTGGAATCTTGTTATATATTTTGAAGCAGGTATTGTTTGTTTTATAGGTAGGCAAACGAGTAGACGACGAGGATCTGAGTTCAGCTTACTGACTTCGATCAGTGCAATTCTGCTTGTATCCTTTGATATCGTTTTCAAGAAAGCAATTTATTCTAAATAATAGCGATTAAGTATAATTGCGTAAACAATATAAATCTTCATTATACAAGTGGAGCTATAAATTTAATGTTTATACACGGTCGCCGTTTGTCAAATCGCATTTCCCCTTTATTGTAACGTTTAATACAAATTACTACAATTTGAGTAACAACAAAACATCTTGGCGGTAATAAGTAGGTAATTATTGGAAAATTGGAACACGGAAACAGATCTTGAAAGGGTTGCTTATATTTGAACGTCATTGGGTAGAATTTATTTGCAGAAATAATGTGTAAATATTTCTTTAATAGTAATGCGTCTAAGCAACGCTCAGACCACTGGTAATTTTTAGTAGTTTTGGCTGGTGCCTTGTTTGTACACAATTGGAAACCTATTGACTGAGGTCAAACGATTGATCGGTTATGTAACCAAGTACTTGCAAGTATTAAAAACATTCAATATTTTATTGTAATTACTTAGTGCTGCTGGGTAATAATTATAAATATACAATTTCATAGTTTCCTGTACCTATTGACAATATACTCGACTGTGCATACGTTGTAGATAATGTAACACATTGGCTTCGTTTATTAACACTATACAAGCGTCATAAACTGCAACAGCCAATTTAAAGTGGAACGCACCGTACTTTTCCAACAATAGCGGCACAGTGCAATAAAAATGTTCGTTTTCAAACACTTTATAAGTTTTCAGCGTCGATTCCTTTATCGAGTGCTGTTATTGGTGCAAATTCTGCACAAAGACCGTTCTAGTATTGTATGACAATAGAACTAAAATGTTTCTTTAAATGTTTTGCGGTATGCTTTTGAATCGGTTTTTATGTTACGTGTGTAAAATGAAGGAATGTATAACCAAATAGTTGTAGGCGGGATAATGGATATCTTAACAATAAAAAAAAAATAATAATTCAAAGATAATTAATCTCAATCGATATGGTAATTGTACAGATTTTTGTGTATATATTTATCCGCGAGAGTATTTTATTTTGACATATTTTGATATTTCATAGATATTCGAGTATTTAATATGAAATCGTTCCTCGATCCTCGAGGAGTACGTATATTTATATAAATGGTAATATCTTTCTGTATTGGGAAGTATTCTACATACAATATGTATGAATTCACATAAATATTAACAGTATGGGGTATCCTGCGATGATGTGAGACAGTAGCAGTTTTATAAATAGTAAATTTATATTATAGCAGTGATTTAAAATATTTACCGAACTTAATTTAACCTTACATATAACGGGACAGTTAAAACTAAATAAGAGCTTGCTTGCAACGTCATATACTTCCAAATAGACAATGGCAAAATATTATTAAAGCATTCTCAAGAACTACTTGAAATATGTTTAGTTAAAAAGTCATCTAAAACTTGTAGCTCTGAGATATCGGTCTAGGAAACCATCTTTAAAGTGTTTTACGACTTTCACCGACGAGCAGACATCGACTCAAGTACTTCATGAAAACTCGTACGTATTAAATTACGACGTCGTTGGATTACAAATGTTATCGTCGAATTCAATATGAGGTTTTTGGTATAAGTTTGCTTTTCATCAAATTGTGTGCCATGGAATTCTGCTCTTTCGATATTAGGTAATGCGTGCTTGTATTAAACGCCGTAGCGTTAAAGTAACTAAATGTTTCGTCTTTTCGCCTGCTATTTGTAATAACTTATATATATATATTTATATATATATATATATATATATATATATATATATTGTAAGTATTGTAAGTATTGGTCTCCCACGTTTGAAAGTTAACCCATTGAAAGCAAATGACCTAAAGGCGTGTGAAACAATAGACTTTCTATAGTGTCTTGATTCCTGGCGTTCAACGGATTAAATTGTGTTTGTTTGTGGGTTTATTTTGCATTTGCAATAAATAATTTTCAAGTTCACTTTCAACACTACTATATTATTACAGAACTTTATGCTACGTTCGTTCGAAAATTATTTGTAACTATGCATGACACAAGGAAACTAACGGACGAGAGTGGCTCATAACAAGTTTACACTGCGATACCTTCGTTAGCGTTGAGATAAATTATCACATGTAGTTTATTCTCGCAAATATTTTCGGTGCCGCGCCGCGGTAAAGTTGTGTCCAGCTGATGCTGTGTTTTTTGAACGTACCTTTCATCTATGGGTTTAGTGGCGTTTATATCGTGCTAACATTTCTGTGCAAAACCTGATTGTTAGTATTAGTCTAGGTGTTCCTATGAGCGTATAATTTGTATGTGTGAGGAAGAAGTATGAATGTTTTACTGTTGCTTAGGAGGTACCCACAACGAAAGCTCCTTGATTCAATAATAGCCAAATGATACGTTGTGACTATCTTGAGATCCTTTCATTAATATGTATTAATTTGGATGTTTATACATATAAATACTTGAACATGAACGAGTTGAAAGATTCTAAGCAATATTTTGGACAGTATCCAGGAAATAGCTAATTAATATCTTTAATTTTGGACGAGTTTTGTTTATTGTGACCGAATATAGTCACCCTTAGTTGGATATTAATATTTGGCCATGTTGATTAAAATTTAGCAATACTAATCCAAAAACTTTCGTAATTTTGCAGTCAGCAAAAGTAATTTGAGATAGGAATTGTTTAATTATAACATAACTGTGCAGTGCGGAAACACCCTGTTCCAGAAGTAGGACGTTGTGTACTTATGATGATGAAGATTTTTCCTTATATGTATATATGTTTATGTTCCATTTAACCAATGATTCTGATCATGATTTTCTTGCTAACCGACTTCTTTTACTTAAATGTTTATACCTTATTTTTCACATTACATACTGACACTTTCCACAAAGTTACCTATCATACGATTTTAATTAATCAATTTATAATCCAGTCATCTAACGTAAATAATAAGTATGTTAGTAAATTGTCTTTCATTTTGTGATTAGAATACTATAATACAAAAAGGTAAAGGCGCATATGCAAATCCGTCCCCATATAACCAGTACAATTCAATATATTAGCCAAAAAGCAGTCTCTTCAACCCTTTCTAAACGCATCCCATTTTCGCAGCAATTTCCGTATCACGCCGAATTATCTTCAACAGGCACAATCATTATTATGAAACAGAGTCCAGTTCTACCAATCAATCCGGGCATTCGACCACTCTTGGTACAAGCTATCGTCCAGTTCACTTGACCCCTGTCTTTTAAGGCGGACACTTCTGATAGTGTGAAGATGGGTGTGGACGGGAGTAGGGCGGGGGTTCATGTTCGGATGGTCAGTGGTCAATCACATTGTAATTGGCTGCAGGGGTAAGATACCCGTGAAATGATGGCTGCCCTCTGACAAGGGTCTCGCATGCTCCAGGGCTTTCGATTACGCTTAACACTCTTTCTTGGCTTGTTAGGGCAATTGTTATGTACTTTAGGGTTTATATATATATATATATATATATATTTCAAACAGCGATCGATTTTTCCAATTATAAATGTTAATTGCCACATTGATTCATGCCATTAAAGGCACATTGCATTGGTTCCGTGTTGGACACGCGTATGTGGTTCAACCTATTATTTGAAGAATTTAAAAAGTGATAAGAAGAAAGGAACTCAATGAAGCTTAAACTTTTCCAAGATTAAATTTTCAAGTTTATATATTTTTTACAGTAATATGCAATAAAAATATAAAACGACCTTACTATGAACATTGAACTATTTTAAAAGCTTTTTTTGAGAACATAAGGGTGGACCTGTAAAACCTTTGTTCAAACTATATCTATTAAGGATTGTTAATATTTTTTTCTTTAAACAATAGGTAATATAACTACCACTACAAACATACAATATCTATTAATATGTTGGACTAAAGCCTTCCCAGATGATTTTCAATATTGGCGTTTTATTCGTAGGCTCTAGTTACAAGGAGTATAATAAAATCCCACAAATTTGTACTTTGTACCTCTTAAAACTTATATAAAATCTAAAACTGATTTTGTGAAAGCATAATTAAGGTTTACACAATTTATATATATAATATATTTATATAATTTTAAATAATAATATTATATTAAATAATATATTATTATTTAACTGTTAATTTAACCAGTAATGCATTCAACACCTGCATTTAGTTTGAAAACTTTTAATTCCGAATTCCCCTAGGTACCAACACTTCAGTTAATATTGAATACGGACAACTTCACGCCTATTATCAACACCCTGTGAACACAGATGCACGCCGCATCGCCTCTCACCCTGTATATCTACAAACAACAGTGTCGCACCCCTTAATTGCTACACAACTCTTAAATCAACGCCTTAAGGTTCAATATCCAACTGGCGGTTTGTATTTCAAAGGTAAACTTGACTGGTAGGCGTACAGTTTGAATATGGTTATGTAGGAACAGTCTGTTACCACATGGTAGGTGCTATATATAATTAGAACGAAGCATACGTGTGTTAGTTTGTTTATCTGAAAATATTGAAACAGTTGTTATGTCTGCGTTATAAATATTTTGCCAAAACTGCTTATCAATGAATTCAGTATGTGTTAACGTATCTACGTATTTTATTGAATATACTATTTTGTTTATGTTACCAAGTGTATGGGACGGGCAAAATGCTGACCTGATGGTAAGTGTTGCGCCTGACCGTGACAAAGCGGCCTTGATGGAGACCAACAAGTAATACACACTACAGTTATTTTTCTTCATCAACGCCGCACGGCGCACGACACCTTCACTTAGTAACAACTTAGTAACCTAAAATAATATAGCTTTTTGTTTCAATTTTTAATTCAATGAACAATAAAGAGCGTCGGTGGCTCAGTGGTGTGGACTGTCGCCTTCCTACCAGGAGGGCTGAGGTTCAAATCCCGGCACGTACCAATGTATTTTCGAATTTTCGAAAAATATATGTACGATATCCGACGCTCTTACGGTGAAGGAAAACATCGTGAGGAAACCTTCATGCACGCCTGCGAAGAGATTCGAAGGTTGTGTGTGAAGTCGTCCAATCCGCACTGGGCCCGCGTGGACGACTAAGGCCTAATCACCCTATACGGGTAGGCTCGTGCCCCTCGGTGGGGACGTTTAATGAGCTGATGATGATGAACAATAAAGTTGTAAAGGTCATTTACAGAATGAAAATTAAAAGTGTTTATTTAATTTAGGTCCTTATAGCACACTTATGAATGTCAAATAAAGCTACCACTGGTTCGGACAGTAGTTTTCTACTGAGAAGAATCCAGTAAAAAACTCAGCCATCGTCATCATTTCAGCCACATAATGTCCTGCTGAACATAGGCCTCCTCCAATAACTTCCACGCCGACCTGTCGGAAGCTCAGTAGTTACTTTTAAAAAAAATGTTTTGTACATATTATTTGTTATCAAAATAATTATACAAAGCAAACTATTCACAATTATTATCATATTAAAACTAATAGTTTGTAGGGGAATCAACTCTACTGGCATAGCCTGTCAATTTACTAAATTTAAGTGGCAGTGGGTCGGTCTCATATGTTGTAGGACCAATGACCGTTGGGGCTAACAAGTCCTCGAATGAAGATTATGCGATCTCTTATTCATTTAGGCAAGAATAGCTAATGACATTGTCTGGTCTGATGGGCCGACGATTTGTGAAAGATCGCTGGACAAGGCTGGCTGGATGAGGGAACAGAGGATCAGGATATCAGAAGAGAAAGCGTGTAGAATAAAGGAGACCTGTATGCAGCGAAGTCACATTTGTCGCAGAACCGATGGCCGTTGGAGCAGACGAGTTCTGGAGTGGAGACCGCGTCTCGGCAAGCGTAGCGTAGGCGCCCTCCGGCCCAATGGACCGACGACTTGAGAAAGGTCGCTGGTGGAAGCTGGATGAGAAAAGCGGAGGACCGCAATATCTGGCGCAAAATGGGGGAGACCTATGTCCAGCAGTGGACTGCGATATGTTGAAAAGAGTATGTAGCGAAGTATTGCGGCTGTTTGAAGCAAAATAGCTTGTCAGAGCTTTATTATGGGTCAGGATAAATTAGCCTATGGCTATATGGCTGCCGATGCTAATGGCTCAGCAGACTTTCCCAAACATAGTATCATTCTTATAAATAATCATGCATTTACCCGTAATATCCTAACCAAAGCTGGAAAATCGCACATAGTAATTATATTCGTCTCAGAGACCGGAAAAAAAACATCTGGGCAGCATAAAATGAAGAGTGTTTATTCAGTTTAGGTCCTTACAGAACACTTATGAATGTCAAATGAAGCTACCACTGGTAGTAAGGTCACAGATGTCATAAAACGTGTAGCCTCACTTAAATGGCAATAGGCTGGCCACGTCGCCAGGTAGAAGGATTCATGGTGCAAATCGCTGTTGGAGTGGATACCATGGGTGAAAAACGCACAAAAGGCACCACAGTCATTGCATTGGTGCAATGACGTCAAGAGAGTTGCTGGGGTGAAATGGATGGAAGTAGCTAAAGAAGTATGAGGCCTACACCTTACAGGTAGAATAAGGGCTGAGAGAAGAAGAAGAATTATGTTCGTAGTTTGTTTTGGATGTAAACGAAAAATATACGAGTAGGCCCAAACGCAAATGGCGCCTTTTAACAATAGCAAACGTTGGTATTATTAAGAGTTGGAGTTGGAGTTATATATTCTAAAGTACAAGCTTGATGCTTAAATTGCAAGCATATTTTTATTGGGATCAGAATTGTTGACAATAGATGCAATTGCATGGTAGTACCTTTACTTCATTTACTCTCTCGCTCTATGTTCGTTGGATTTCATATAAAGCTGTAATAAAAAATTGATTACCTGGGCATTGAGTAATATTATGACCTCTTTACTAGCAAGATAGTTCATGTATAAAGCATGGATAAAATTTCAAAATGCAGGTAACATATATCAAAGCAAATACCATATGAAAAAGAGCACATTGAAATTCTAAACCCTTATCATTTATAACATTTTCATAAAGATTTCTCCAGGACCGCGCTTTTGTTGGACAACTTAATAAAAAAGGGAGAGACAAAGTCGAAAGGTATTTCTTTATGTAATTTATGCGCAGAAGAAACGGACATAAATGGGACACGTGCGGGTTTTATTATTCTTACAATTGAACCCGTACAAGTGAATATACGATTATGCAAGATACTTCAGGATAATGGCGGCAAATCCATTTTTTGAAATCACGATTTGCCCTTTATGAAAAGGCTCATATGTTAATTGTTGATGAAGAGTATGACAATAGTTAGGTAAAATATATCATTTAACAAAATTAAGAATAAGTTTAAAATATATCATAAAATAAATATGGCAAAGATTACTAAGTGCCAGGTTCGTATTGAGTCATGTTGTCTACATCGTTGATAAACAACGCAGTGCCAGATTATTATTGGTCCTAGAGCACTGTAGAAATTACTAGTTATTAAAGATCTAACATGTCTTCTGTAATGAACACAGGGAAGTGTAAACGAAAATTGATTTCAAAATCCATCTTCAGACATTTAATATAAAATAATCTAAAATGACGTAAGTTGCCTAAGATAAACCTTGTATAAGGTAGTTAACGGTACCTTATTCTAGGCTTTTCCTACAGTCAGATCATATTTTTAACACATGCTTGTGTACCGGTATCATTGGTCCGTCAGGAATCCAAATTACTGTTACATTATTTTATATATATAACTAGGTGTTCCCGCGGTATAAGATTATATTCTCCTGCAGTGAAACAAAACTAAAAGCGCACAGTTCACGAGTTGCGAGGCCGCTCGGTAAAACATAGCCTTATTTTTTTAAATAAAAGAATTATCTAAATTAAAATGTATTTTCTAAAATTAAAGTAACCTTTCTTTTTCCTAATACATCAGCTGCTTGTAAAAAAAGACCCTTTTAAATCCATCCAGTCATTTAAGAGATTACCCGGAACAAGCAGACAGATTAAAAGTCAAAAAATCTTAAAATGGTGTATGTATAATATAAATATTTATATGTATGAAGAAAACAATGGTTATATCAATATTACAACAAGACACTCCAATTTAATAAATAATGTGCAATACAATTTAACAACTGCAATGTGTCCTTTTTTGCAGAATACCGGTTATTTAGTTGAAATGTGCTGCGATGAGCTGATGATGGGGTCAGAAAAAGGTTGTCTATAAATAAGTGGTGTCATCACTTTTAAAGACCAAAAAAAAAATTTCATAATTACGACGATCTTAATCAACAATAATTATACAATAATTGTCACTTTAAAAGAAGTACTTTCTATCAGGAATGCAAAATATCTCCATTGTTTCTACTGCGAGAAATGATTTCCAGATACGTATGAGTATACTAGAACAATATGTATGTATAGGCGTACAACAAATGAATGTACCCCCTTGCTGTCTGTTTAGGAAACAATTAGGCATCATATTAGTCTATAATAGGGGTCCCACATTCCCTTATGTTTAGCACTGGGGAGCGGGAAGATTGTTATGTAACATACCGTCCCGTTTGGAATGTCTAGCAACAAATCTATCGACCTATCTATCAAAACAACGTGATTTGATAATGATGTATTTTTGCTTCTTGTTAACAAGGATTTGATTTAGTTCGACACTAAAATCTACCTTATTATTTTTAAGTTCATACAGTTCTTACGGTGAAGGAAAACACTTGCGCACGCCTGCGAAGAGATTGAAAGATTGTGGTGAAGTCGGCCAATCCGCCGTGGACCTGTGTGGACGACTACGGCCTATACACCCGCGTACGGGTTCTATGTTCTATGTTACGGGGTTCGGTTTCCGCACTTAGTCCGTGTAGTGGACCATTGTGCGTAAGCCGTGTCGGCCCTCTGGTCATTCCAGCCAGCCCACCTCCTCCAAAAACAGATGAGTCTTCCCGTCTCCTCAGGGCATCCGCGACTGTTACCGGTGAGCCGATAATCTTCTTGCGGATCTGGGCCACGCCTGTGCACCTAAGAAGCACATGCGACATCGTTTCCTCCTCATCCATGCACGCTCTGCACAGAGACGGTCCGTGATACCTATTGTATAAAAGTGTTTGTTTAGTGCGCAGTGTCCAGTGATGATCCCCGTCACCAGTCTAAGGCTATTTCTGTCCATCCGTAGAAGATGTCTGGACAGTTTCCTGTCCAGGGATGCCATGGCCTCCCTGGATTGCCTGCACCCTGGTGTCGAGGTCCACCACTCCGCTGCCAGTGTCTGTGTGTCACGAGCCTACCCGGTACGGTAGGCTCGTGCCGCTTGGTGGGGTCATTTAATGAGCTGATGATGCTGTGTTTTTGGTTTTAGAAGCAGTCGGTAAAAGGTGGTTGATTAATTTTAAAATAGTTTAGTACGTGCCTTGGAGAGATTTCGTTCTGTGCTGTCATGATCCAGTGACATGGTCTTTGTTACCTTGACTTGGATATAATGTAAGTTTAAATTTTCCTCTGAACCAGGTAAGTGTCTATTATTTAAAGAATATTCTAGTCTACTCGTAGTTTACATGGCTCACTTCATCCAGTAGATTGTATTCAGTGCACTTAATTTAAAACTGCGTTTGTTTGATCGCCCGGGGAGAGGCGTCTCAATAACGTTGTTCAAACACACCGTAATGGAAACATCTTCCTGTTTATGCGAACAATGTTGGAAACTTACAAATATTTTTCTCGGGTATAAAATGTAAAAATATCTGTTGGTAATAGGAAATTGCAGAATGGTGCTTGCTGAATGGGTGTTGGAACGAAACATTCGTACAACTTAATAAAAATTGGTGTTTACGGCGGCAGCGTCAAATACGTATGTTTCCGTAATAAAGAAATGGGAACCTTGTTAGAGCGAAGCAACAGCAGATGACGGATGTTAGGTCTCATAACCAATCAATTTCAATACCAATTCCATATAAATATATGTAGGACGTATATTCAATACACGAATTAGTGCGATAATTCTATGCCTATAATTATTTATTCTGATAAATTCAGTGCGGGGCAGAGAACCAACTGCTCTGTTCTAGTTGGAGCGCGGGTCTTTACAAGGGGAAGTTGTCTAACTTACCAAATAGTTGGGCCACAGCAACTTTTGAGAGTTCCTTGGTCCTAATAATAGTTAAAAGGTATATTGTAAAAAAAAACACTCAGACAAAACAAAAACAATTCGTCTCTTATTAAATGAATAATATGTTTGACTTCTTAGCTCTTTTAAACGTCCCCACCGAGGGGTACGAGCCTACCCGTATAGCGAGTTTAGGCCTTAGTCGTCCACGTGGGCCCAGTGCGGGTTGGATGACTTTACGCACAAACTTTGAATCTCTTCGCAGGCGTGCGAAGGCTTTCCTCACGATTTCTTCACCGCAAGAGCATTGGATAACGTACAGATAATTTCGAAAATTCGAAAACACATTGGTACGTGCCGGGATTTTAACCTCAGCCCTCCCGGTAGGAGGTCAACAGTCCACACCATTGAGCCACCGATGCTCTTAAACAACATTAATAATATGTTTTATTGAAGATTTTATCAAATTTGTAAATTATTATGCTGTGGATGCGTCCAAGTTTTAACAAAACATTTCAACCTAGAGCTGAAATTAGCCACAGGCCCAACCCGGAACCAGGCTTAATCGAGCATGTCGTGTTATTTGGCTAATTTCAGGCTAATGGTTCATTAAGGTTGTAATTTACGCGGCCGCACCGCGCTGTCCGACTATAAATTTATTGACCATGCTCTATGTTCATAATACGTTTAGAAATGAAGGCTCGTGTATTACTTTGGCTAGACTACAGTGATTTATCTATTTGATACATTAACGCCAACGCTAACTATCTGTTTGTTTGAAATCTTACTGATATTTTATTGATTATGCGGTTGAGTTAAAATTATGTGTTAAAGATAAAGAAAATATTACGTAAGAGTCGTTAGTTCTTAAAGGCAATGTGTTACAAGGATGGAATTATTGAGGTTTTATTGATGTGTAGGTAGGCAAAAGATATTTATATTTTTTGTTAGGGTTTTGCCTACGCCAAAAGATTCGAAATAAGGACATCTGTGCAGTAAACAGGGCACGGAATTGTGTCAATAAAAGTGATGGCTGATGATAATAAATTTAAAAAAAGCTCTTTAAGCCTCCCCACCAAAGGACACGAGCCTACCCGTAAGGGCGTGTATAGGCTGTAGTCCTTCACGCGGGCCCAGTGCGAATTGACCGACTTCACGTACAACTTAAAAATCTCTTCGCAGGCGTGCGCAGGTTTCCTCACGATTATTTCCTTCGCCGTAAAAGCGTCGGCTAACCTACATATCTTACCAATACGCCACCGACGCTCCATTAGATGTAAACCACAGTTAGTATGTATCCTATTTGGCTGTAGTGCCACTCGCTGCTATCCGCACTACTCGAATGGAGTAGTTACTACTCGAGTGGAAGTATCGATGCCGGATGCACCTCTTCATTTATGTAGCTGTCGTGCTGTATCGATATACACGTGTATAGTTCATATGTGTAACCGTTCAACCGATGTTTAGTTAATGAACAATGCACTCCATATCAAGTTAAATCGGGATGCTGTGTAGATTTATTTATTAAACTTTTGAGTACATATATAAGAGTAAAGGTAACAAGGGTTTTTAGCAAGTAAAATTACTGGGTATAAGAGACCTAACATTTAATATAGTGAGGAAACCTTTGCACGCCTGTGATGGAGTCAAAGGTTGTGCGTGAAGTTTTCCAATCCGTACCGGTCCGCGTGGACTTAAGGCATATACGGGTAGGCTCGTGCCTCTCAGAGGGACGTTAATTTGGTGATATTGAAAAAAGTCATTTCAAATACGAGTAATTAGGTATAGAACAGAAAGCCAGATTATCTTTCCTGGCAATAACATTATTCTGCTATATAATGGTTAATTTTTTCGAATGCTTGTTTCTAATTGACGACGAAAGCCTGAAATTTACCTAGTTAATGAGATAAAAAGCAATTCAACTATTGTATACTTTTCGAATACGCAAACGAAATTGCCGGAAAATGTTACTAAAAACATAATTTTGACCCTTCGCAAGCAGCTGCTCAATTCCGACGTACTTAAAATAAAATGTTTTAATCCAAGCTTCCATATTCAACGCACGATACAAACTAATTTAAAACTTAATAGCATTGCAATACAGTATAATGTTGGAATTAACGAAGTACCTATGTAATTACAGGCTGGAATATATGTTATGAGATCTCTAATTAACTGCCACGCATTTGGCTCCGTTAATTTAGTTCCGAATATAATTTATAATTAGCATAAATTGAAATAATAGTTATTTGAACGCAATAATAATAATTTAATTTTAACTAAAAACGTCGTGTGAGGATGTTGATTTGTCAAGTAATGATTTCGGTTATTACTAATTAAACAAATTATTAATGGTAATTATTAGTTATACTCGAAATTCCTCATACTTGTGATTTACGGAAAGCCCTTCAGTGTGATGTTTGAGGCTGATGATAATGTTACGAGCTGGGGTTCAGGATAAATTATTGCCAAACACGAAGAATAACACGGTAACACACTTTTTCATTTACCACCATTAATTACACACAACACTAATTACCCTTACACTCTCACTAATTAGTCAATTAACGCACGCACTATAATCAGGAAAATGACAGTGCGCACTCTAACACAACACTTGATGAGTCCATATAATGTCCGCACACACACGTTATTATCACTCGTTAACTCTTCATACTCACACTCGACGATCCCTTAGATATCGCTGTATCACTCGCTTCTTCCTTGTAGTCGCAAGTACTTTGCTTTTTGCCAATTTGCATGTCATACTCTATGGTGGACTGACGTCACATATAAGCCGCCATATTTGTCATTTTAATTACGTCAATTCGTAACAATAATGATAATTAATTATTCGAAAAATAACGCAGCAGCTCACACAGTTGATTCCGCTCATGATATTGAGAAGTATTAAGATGCGATAGCTGCCTCTCTTATCTAACAGTTTGAAATGCCTACTCAAGCTCACACTTATTGCCATTTCTACCATATCACAGTTAATTATGTGTAAACAATGATACTCTATATATATAAAGGTAGATACGCCATCCGTGCCTCAAAAATGAACCGCCGAAGAGAGTTTGTACTCTTTTGTTTAGGTAAATGTGTTCGAAATTCGAAATATGTGTATGTGTGCTGTCACTGCATTCTGAACACTTTTTTCGATTGTTTTGTGAGCATATCACGAATCCATACTTTCTTACATCATTGTGTGTAAATAAAAATACCTGCATTAACGCTTTTTCATATCCGCTCGCCAGATAAATCAGCGGACACAAAACAAAGTAGCCATGCTTAATTCATGCTTCATGTTAGTTCTGTAATTCCCTATTAAAACGTTTCCCTTTGAGTTGAAATTGCCATCCAATAGATTATAAATGTCGCGTGCATTTAAAGAGGACAATAATGACCCCTTTGCTAAGTATTCTACAGCGAAACGCTTTGTCAAAGCGTCATGGAATATTCACCAGTATGAAATACTAGGTTATACTCGTGCTTGTTACTTTGTGAATTTTATCAGGATAGACGGAATCAGAAATGGGCGAGTTCTTAAGAATTAGACCGATTATGTTTTATTCTCATGACGTGTTTTTATATAGTGTAGTCTGATTACTACCACCGCTCTAGTAACATATCAGGGGTTACGGTCCGCACTAGTCCGTTGATAGATATGGGTTGGTCGTCTCTTAACTATGGTCCTAAAGGTTGTTTGTTGGGACCTCTTACATCACAAGGATTTCTATTGAAAGAATCTGCTTAATAATTTTCATTGTAGCCGCCACAGGTAGTCATCAGAGATTCCTTCGGAACTTCGACTCGAAGAAGTCGTCGAAGAATTGTGTATCCAATGATAACTTTTACTTTGTTTATATATATATATACTACTTAGCTACCTATATTATATATAAAAATAAATAAACACGTGCACAAATATTATTAAATAGCCTCATTACTTAGAAATAAATTAATTTTATTTGCTTACGTCTCTTAAAAATCGAACAAATATTTCTGAACAAAAGATTTTCATTTTCTTTACCATATTATCTGAATCAGCTATAAATTACACTTCAAAATTATATTGAGAAAACTGTTTGCCTAGTGTTTCATAACAAAAGCGACGTCGGGGAAAGTCGTCCTTTTATTGCCACTTGAGTTCGCTTTGAGAAACTAAACCTTCACGAAGAAAATGTGAATCCTTAGATGTCGCTTGTAAAATTTAAAACAACGTACTAGAATATCTTAGGAAGTAAAGTGGAGCAATTACACTAGATTGTTATCAGTATGGTCAGTTTCATGTGAAATAAAATGCATCAGAATATTTTCATTAATTAAAAAATATAAATTACTGAATTGAGTTTTATCCCAACAAAAATAGACCTAAATATAAAAATCTTGACTTTATTTAAATATTCAATATACCTTAACTAATCCTAAACAGCGATTTATGTAGATATAAAACATTTTCTATACATAAAAGGCAAAGCTAAAATACATACCCAAAACTCTACACAGCTCAGTCGAATCCGACATAAAAGCAATGGCCTCACGTGCCCAAAGCTGGTAGTCTAATTTCAACAGTACAAATACTCTCATTGTGCTAGGTGTGAAGAGATGCGCGTGGCAAATTGGAAGGCCAAAGGGAATGAAGGTAATCCGCTTATAAGGGCCGCACTGAGCAGCCGGATTGTAGCCAACGCCGCTAGAAGGCCATTTGGTTAGGTGTTTGCTAATTTGGATTTTAATTGTGTTGGTTTTAGTTATGTTTTCGATCGGCTTGTTAATATAATGTCGTATTAAGTACGTGTGCCAGAACTGCCGTAATAAATGTATTTAATTTATTCATTATCAGCATTAAACGTCCCCACCGAGGGGCACGAGCCTGCCCGTATAGGGTGATTAGGCCTTAGTCGTCCACGCTTGCCCAGTGCGGATTGGACGATTTCACACACAACCTTCGAATCTCTTCGCAGGCGTATATGACGGTTTCCTCACGATGTTTTCCTTCACCGTAAGAGCGTTGGATAACGTACATATATTTTCGAAAATTCGAGAACACAATGGTACGTGTCGGGATCTGAACCTCAGCCCTCCCCGTAGGGAGGCGATAGTCCATACCATTGAGCCACCGACGCTCTTTTAAAATTTGGAAAGGACGCTCGATTAAAATTTGCAAGGCTCTAACCACAATTAAAATTAACTCACAAATTGGCTTTCATTTAGTAATCTGTGGGGTTTCAACTCACGATATCCAGATTCAGCAGAGTGCTATAAGCCTGAAGGACTACTTGACCACGGAAGTCTGATGCGATAGATAATCAAACACCTCTCAAGGTGTACTGGCCAGATACAGAGGGCCCACAATGTGCAGTGCGAATGCATTCAATTTGGCCGAGCGCATAATCCGCTTATGGTGTGTCGCCGACCCCTCATACTCGGATTAATTATGTTAATTGATGCTGTTTTTATGAAGTAGTGACTCTTTACTCGCAAATTATGCGGTAAAAAGGTTTCTGAATAATAAATAAATGGAAATACTGAAGCTGTAATGTCAAAATTCAAGCACAAACCTTGTGGGTATTTTAATTCTTAAGTTAGCCTTTAAGTTAGAAACCTCAGAAAGGAAATAAAAGCGGCGATATTCACTAATAGCTGTAATAACCAGAGGTAAGCCAAGAACTAAATTTTATACTTCTTTCTACTTCTTAAGCCTATCGCAGTCCACTACTGGACATAAGTCTCTCCCATTTTGCGCCAGATATCCCGGTCCTCCGCTTACCTAATCGAGCCTGCACGAGCGACCTTTCACAAGTCGTCTGTCCATCGGGCCAGAGCGTCCTACGCTACGCTTGCCAAGACGCGGTCTCCACTCCAGAACTCGTCTGCTCAAACGGCCATATGTTCTGAGACATACGTGACCAGCCCACTGCCACGTCTCTAACGGATTAAATCATTTGTGATCGTATCCCTAAGAGAAACCCTAAATTTTATGCGGACAAGATATAATTTTGTGAGGTCCCCTGATATATGACGTGATGAATAAGGCTAACCAAAAGTGTAGATCAATAATGTACAAGATAAATAATTTGAATGTGATATGGCAAACGTTAAGATCAGCGGTGCCTTATTGGTGTGGACTGTTGCCTTTCGATGTGAAGGGTGCAGGTGAAAATTCCGCCACGTACCATAGTATTTTAGAATTCATTATTTTTTTAGTAAAATAGTAAAAGCTTGACCATTTTAAGTAACCATCACATCCTTGTAATGGCAATCCAAATTATTTAGTTAGTGGTGAAAAGAGCAGAAAACGTTAGGGTAAAGTCCACTTGTCCTCACCCTCCTAAACTTAGTGGAATGGAAGAGTGCTGCTACGAGAGGAGGGTTCGGCAGGTGGCAGGTTTTATTACATATTTTTGGGGGTATTGCCTAAAAGTTAAAACTGTAGTTTTACTTATTACTACACAGTATAAAGCAAAGTCACTTTCTCCATATATCCCTTTTGTATTAAGCATACATACATCTTTAACCCTTTGACCTCCAGGGGCGTCTTAAAGCGTCACAATCATTAGATTTTCTACTGTCTGGAATTCTGGTGGAAATGTTTACAGAATTTCTGTACATAGTGTATTTAGAATCAGCATTGCACCCAGAAGCCGGGGCGGGAAGCTAGTAAATTGCTAAAAATGGAGTCCTTGTTTGGAGCAAATAAAATCGATTTATTTTCTGTTAAAATTATTGTAAACATTTTGTGAATAATAAAATTACATGGCTTAATAGCGCTTTCGAAGCCTGGACATAATTAATCGTATAAACATACATCTATTCATTCCATTATTGCCATGAAAACAAACACATCTTTTTAAATCAAAGTAACAAAGTCAAGCTTCCAAAGCTATACTTGATATAAAACAAAGCGAATTTTCCTTTCCAAATTCGAAATTTCCAAACCAATAAACCGTTTCCAATGGAGCACAAGAAATACCAATTTAAGCACATCTAAGCATTTTTTTTAACATTCAAGACCCGTCCAATATATTAAAACATCGTTACACTCCCCTCTATATTAGGCGAAGGATTTCATTTAGTGGTAAACTCCCCTAAATCGTTTAAGGTAACTCGGGATTTCTTCCCAGCATTAAAGGTGCATTTGTGATACTAATTGAAAGAGGGTTTTATTGATTGGCGGGATTTTTCCGCTTGCCGTGTCGTCAGTCGGGCATACATTTATTGCGTAGCGTGATTGTGGTTTTAAGATTAAGCTTATTATTAGAAACATAATATTAATATTGTGGTTTGAAAAAAGTATTTGCATACATATTTCAATTCATTTGTACATCCCATATGAAGTCTTAATAAAAAGTAAATATGATTTATATTTATTGATCTAAAATGAATGTATAGTAAATTATCTCTTACAGGAATTTTTCATCCATTCATCTTATTTTTATAAAGTCAAACAAATGAAGAAAATAAAGTGTTATTTTTAATAAAAATTACGATGCATATCTAATAATAAAAAGGAAAAATCAAGAGAATTAAATTTCTTAGTGTTTTATAGTCATCTATGAGAGAAATACATCAGGTACGCTAGTGTTTGCCTGCAACTGCTTACTACCGCGTTTCAGGCTACAAAATACCCTGTCCTCAGTGCAAATTCATTTTCCCGGCTCGTATGAAATCCTTCAAAAATATCCCCGCAAACTGCACAACAGTCTTCCGTGCAATCCCGTCTCGTGCCAGGATTATATCTATTAGGAGACGTCAATACGTCGACACTGGCCAGCCCACCGTAGGATTATGGGAGTTGCGCTTCCTTATTGTTTTCTTACCGAACATATTAGAAATCCCGTTTCAGGGTTTTGCGGTAAGACAAACGTTGATTCAATTAAACGTAAGTATAGATAGGAAAGTAATACAGGGCATCGATCTTTAGTATTTGGAGAATTGGTCACACATTCAACAGAGAGCCTGGTTATAAAACTTAGATTTGTTACTTTACGTAACTTAAATGATTTGCTTATGCCCGGTATCATTGGGTATGCAGACGACAGCACAGTTACGGATAGATATTTATCGGATACAAGGGCCAGTAAGGAAGAAACCCAGTCTTGTCGAGAGGCCATGGTAAGCCGTGTGGATGCGTCCCTTCAAGCAGTCTCCTCTTGGGGTGATGCTAATCTGGTGACGTTCAACGCTACCAAAACACAGGCGTGTCTGTTCTCCACGAAACGGAGCAAATTCGAGCTTGCTCCGACTTTCCGGAGTGTACCTGTCGCAGTGACTGATAGCCTAGAGCTTCTTGGTGTTCATCTCACTGCCAATCTCAGCTTCGGCCAATATATCGAGTCCAAAGCAAAGACTGCAGCCAAAAAACTTGGATCCTTTCCAAGGTCAGGCGGTATTTCACCCCAGGACAGCTTCTAGCACTATATCAAGCCCAAGTCCGGTCTTGTATGGAATACTGCTGCCACCTATGGGATGGATCAGCTAAATACCAACTGGCTGCTTTGGACTCGATTGAGCGGCGTGCTGAGCGGCTCATTGGCGACCCTACTCTGACTGACGCTAAGCTGCAAAGCCTCAAACATCGTCGTAGAGTTGCAGGGCTGTCGGTTTTTTACAGGCTACATTTCGGTGAGTGTGCGATGGAATTACACGCGATAATCCCACCAGCCCCTTTTCACCATCGGGATACAAGACGGAGGCGAGCGTTCCATCCTTACGTGGTAGACATTCCACACATCCGCACAGCCCGCTTTGGTGCCTCGTTCCTAATGCGCACCGCAAAGGAATGGAATTCTTTGCCTCCTTATGTGTTCCCCGATCATTACAACCTGGCCGTCTTCAAGGCAAGAGTGAATAGGCTGTTTCTAGGCAGGCATGATCCATCTTCGGCCGCATCATCACTTACCATCAGGTGAGATGGCGGCCAAATGTCTGCCTATAAAGGATAAAAAAAAATACGTCTCCTGTCTGGGGAGGCAGACAGGCGTATACCCACAGACATCCGAATATACAATTAGACTGGACAAGCCGCTAAGTTTATAGGCAGTCCCAGTGTCGCAATTTCTTTTCGGTTCTTACCTGTGAAAAGTTATTATATTTCTTGGTAAATTTACTGATTCATTGCGATGATGGCATGTTACAATTGCACAGGAAGGCATTTTGGGAAAAAACGGTAATTTCTTCTAATATTCGTGCGTCTTGACTCGTCTCACAGAGCGTAAACTGGCAGCCAGTGTGTGCTCGTTGAGCTTACATTTGTCGCACTTAAAAACGCGGCTTGCCCCATCTCCTGTATTGAGAAATCTGTGCGTATACCTATGCCTGTGCCCTAGAGCTACCATAGGGCACACACATACATTCACCGAGAAAGACAGAAATAAAAGTATGTGATATATAAAAAATCACGGTGTATGAAGAGTTAAAATAAAAAGACGAATTACAATATGAAACTAATTAATTTAATACATGTCAACGACACTACAGCCTAAAAGACTCCTAATGCAAGGCAAATACTTTCAGACAACACGTTAGACTTATACGTCTTACTCAATACACCGGTCGCGTAATTTCGCTTAGTATTGACCAAATCCGTGACCCGTCTACATCTCTCGTGTTTATTAGAAAATAACATACGAAAGAGGGAAACATGGCTTCCTGAACAACGAAATGGTGTGAAAAATGTAGACAATTATTTAATTTAAAAAAGACGGCATTACTTTTCTTAGGAAAGCCAATTTGAAGATTATTATGGTCAAGAATCAATTTATTTAAAGCTCAAATTACGCTGGTCGGAATTCGTAACCATGGCGTCTGTTTATCAGTACATCCCTTTCTTTCTAATGTAAATAAGTAGTGCTTAACCTTTCTTTCATTAGTGTCACGCGTTATTAGGGCTGTGACATTACTAGTGGGATTTAGAAAACGGGTAATATACGAGTGCTTATATAATATACTTTTACTTTAACTTTAGTTGTTGCAACTCATATCGATACAATTATTTTAATATTGTTATAAGTATTTAATGTAAACTTTTAATTTATGAATATATTCCACATATTCCAAAACACAAGAAATAAATCTGTAAAAGTTATACATTTTACTGTTGCAACTAACATTAGTACATGGCGAGATTCATCGACCCGCGCACCGCACGACTCCAAAATCGAGGCGCTACTACAGCCTAAACGATTATAGATAGCTAGATCCCGATTGTTGCTTTGTTTTGTTTGCTAATGTTGACTAATTCAATACCGAGAAAGACCTTTTTTTTCACCATCTTCTAATCCTTTTTGACACAGTTATTTTGAGACCACATTAAATCACATAGCTCTAGAATTTATACAACAGCGATGTCGTAGTTTTGCTGAAAATGTTAAAATATGAATGTGGTGCTCTTCAAAACATAAAATGCCTGGTAAAGTGTAATTGAAAAATCATTTAGTCTGTGTTTCCTAGAACGACTCCGCAGAATTATTTGTTTCGAGAAATTAAAACATTAGGCGTCTAGTAGGCTAGTGGTCGTTGACTAATGTCAAACGGACCCAGTCACAGCGTATGCTGCCGTGTTTTGCTAGACATAAGTTATTAAAAAAAACACTAAGGGATGTCTTAGAGTAACTAATTCAACGGGTAAAGTCGACATATTTTTTTTTGTTACATATACATATGATACATGGAAATAAAGTTTGATTATACGAAGATTAATATTAATATTCTTAAGGGGCAGTATTAATTATCTCTTAGCATAATTTTGTTACTTTTGTTCTCATTTGTAATTTGTTTTTTTTTTAAGTATATTATTTACATTAAAAATCTGTTCTGGTAACTTCGATTTGCAAAACTGCTTCCATGTCAGCTGCGTTAGTCGTGGCAGTTTGTAATTAAGATTTCCACTACTTGTTTGTGTCTCTTACTAATGTATATTGTCAATGTAATAAGTGTGTGTCTTGTGAACTGTCCAAAATAAATAAATAGCTTAATGTAAAAAACTAAGATTATTAACACTCAAGTGACACGTAGCATTTTCTAGAACAAATTTCTTCCTTGTCTTCTTGTAATCTTTTAAAATATTTCCCTCCTTTTTAATATTTCTCGGCCTGAGGCCATTTATCTTCCGTTTTATTTACTAGTACTTTTAATGAGCTCTTTTTGTCACCTTGTTATATTTTTTGCTGCTCCGTGGATAATTAAGGGAAGTTTCCTTGTAGTTGATAGCTCAGTCGGTTTGTTATGGATGAATGTATTTCATTATTGTAAAAAAGCTGAGTTGGGTTGAATTTCTCTTTCTGTACTTTCTTTCCTATATAATGGAATTATACGAACAAATCGCACTTTTCATACTATAGGGGCACATATCAAAAATAGCTTTTTTAATTTTTACTTATGAACGGGCCCAAAATCAAAATATCTACATGACGCTCTTGATAGAAAGAGTCAGAACGTGCAATAAAGCCGCAAAAATTTAGTTTATGCCTTTTTCATATTTCAAAATAAAATTTGTCGTTTTAATAATGCTAGGATAAACTTAATATGCGATAAGTAATTCATAATTAACGGACATAGTCTTATAATATTCTATTATTTTGCAAATAATGTTTTAATTTATTATGACTGATTTTGTGATAACAGAAGCGCTCAAGAATCTTCAAACGCCGTTTTCCCAACATTCATGTTTTTCGAATTGTGCCCCTATAATATGAAAGGTGCGAAATATACAAGGACGTGTGCACACTGTATTAGTTTGTTATTGAATGTCTTGACGAAGATGTAAACTCTGTTTTTACACAAAAAATCTTTACCTTTTATCCTATTTCTATTATACCAGTGAACTACAGCGTTTCTATATTTCCAAAGTGTGGGCCAATGGGTTCTAATACTTTTGTTTTCAGTGTTTGTTTTAATTTTTTATATTAGTTGTACGTATCCAAGGGCCAATCAATGTTTTCGAGAACGAGATTGTTTCATCAATTTACACCTATTTTTCATGCCATAAAATGTATAATACAAAAACCAGTGTTTCGGATCATAAAATAATATACTTAGGCAGTGATATGGATTAAGTAGGTACATTTTAATCCGATAACTTATCATTGAGCTTGTTGCAGTCAGTTGGTAAGTCACTTCAGCTGACATTAAAACTCTAGTGTTCCTGAAAAAGCATAAGGCTGTCGTAGCTTACTTCTTTCGTAAAGATTAAATTTTCTTATCCTATATAAATATATAAAACATTAATGGAGGTGTACCATTTATAGGGAATTTTGGAAATAGGATAAGCAAACTTGTAAGAATATGTAAATAAACCTGATGAAAAAGTCATAGATATTTCAGTTACTAAGAAATCATTCCAAGTTTTATTTAAAGTCCACACGCCCTTAATTTCTGCTTCAATTGTCATATTTTCATATGAAACAAGCGTTTAGTGTACGAATGAACGATTTGCACCAGCTAGAACTGTACGGGCGTTAACGGCTCGTTGAAATGCAGAATGGAGTCGTGATTATGAATTCATTTAACTACTCGTTAGTTTTCTCTCTTGCTACTGCTTAATAAAGTAGCGACCGAGTTTTATCGTGGGTTTTGAACTTACATTGAATTTATCATTTTCTATCTCGAGAACCTATGTGTAACTTGCTTTCGTGGTTTAGTGGGCGCAGCGTTTGGCTGGTGTCCGAGAGGTCGTGGGTTCGAGTCCCGAGGGAAAACAACACTGTTTGTTTTTTCCTAGTTTGATTAGGACATTGTATGCTGAATCACCTGATGATCTGAAAATAACGATGATTCTGTATCATGCATTATGTTAGAACAGTTTAACTTTTTAAGTTACTTATCGGTTAAACAAACATTTCGTCGTTTGTTCTCCTAGAAAATACTTACTTCATGAAACTGCAAATAAACTTACTTGTTCCGGTGATAGTAATAAATGTTATTACATAAAGTTCCTGTGTTACAACTATGCTTTGAAATGGTTACTCAGCTTGACTTTATGAACAACTCGTTTGCGTTTAATTGTAGAGTCGTTATTGCGAACATCGCAAGTGCCGTTTATAATGAAAGCAATTTGAGTTTGTAGTTAAAAATGCATACAGATTAGTGTTTCACAATATTGCAAAATTGAAATGTATTTTTTATGATTCTATATTTTGTAAAAAAAAATTATCAATAAATTCACTAAAATGACTTATCGGTTTTTTTTTTAGTAAAATAAGCTCCGGAGCTACAAGGGAACAAATAATTATTCATCTGTACACCTATCGTAGTTCACATTCTTGACGATCCATCCATCACATCCTAATCCAGGATGACCCATTTGGTGTTGCGGTTGAGAGGTCGACTGCAAAACCAAGGGTTCCGGGTTCGATCCCCGGGCAGTACAAACATTTGTGTGCATGAACATGTTTGTTTGTAATGGACTGAGTGTTTTCTATGTATAATATGTACGTATTTACAAAAAAAATATATAAGTATATATATATTTATGCACGCCTGCGAAGAGTTTCGAAGGTTGTGTGTGAAGTCGTCCAATCCGCACTGGGCTCGCGTGGACGACTAAGGTCTTATCACCCTATACGGGTAGGCTCGTGCCCCTCGGTGGGGACATTTAATGAGCTGATGATGATATATAAGTATGTTTATCCGTTGTTTAGTACCCATAATACAGGCTTCACGCTTAACTTGGGGCTAGATGGCTCTGTGTGAATGTCAGTGGATATTTATTGGATATTCATTTATCTGGGTTCTTTTCTCATCCAGCCTTCACGCCTTGTACACAATCGTCAGAACGCTCACGTGATGAAAAGTGATACGCCTGACAGAGAGGCATTGAAGGAGACCAATAACTGATCTATCTATTTACTGCTGGACAGAGGTCCACCCCATTCAGCGCCAGATATCCCGGTCCTCCGCTTTTCTCATACAGCCTCCACCAGCGACCTTTCGCAAGTCGTCCATCAGGCCGCGGTCTTCACTCCAGAACTCGTCGACTCTTACGGCCATCGGTTCTGCGATATACGTGACCAGCCCACTGCAACTTCAACTTTCTGATCCGGCGGGCTATGTTAGTAACTTTGTTCTCTTACGGATTAAATCATTTCTGATCTTATTCCTAAGAGAGACCCCGAGCTTATCTCGCTCCATTGTGCGTTGAGTGACTTTGAACTCATGTACCAACCCTGCAGTCAGTATCCATGATAGACAGTTTTTATTCTCCGTCAAAGCCGCACTGCACCCGTCACCTGAGACAACAGATGTCTGGTCTCATATACCCGGTAATTTTACTAGCTACCACCCACTAAACCCTCCTCTACTAGTCCTACTCTATGCTGTAAAATCGTATTAAAACTTTGTTGCTGTAGATCTGTCCGTGACCACTCTAACTGCAAAGTGAAAAAAATATTAGCATATTTACAATTTGTTTCACAGATGTATCGAATTACAAAGCAGCTCAATGATCGGTCAACGTAATCTTGACGTAGATAAGGGCGATATGTCAATCTTCTTATACGTACCATATATTTTGCCTTCCTTGAGTAATGCCTCGGAGCGTTTGTGTGTTTCAGCTTATCCTACTCATCTTTAAAAAACATGAATTTCAGGTTATAACAAAGAATGCAATTTTCCGTGAAAAAAGTTGATGGCTTAAACAAACCTGTTGCTTTGCTGAATTGGAATTCAACAGCGGTATGTTGTTGTGAGTTTTTTAAGCTGAAGCTAACAGGGGGTTACCGTGATTTCTTAAAACAGTATTACTTTAATATTACTTCGCCTTTTCTAGTACAATAATTCTGACGTATCATTATATTGATACTGATTTAAGAGATGGCGGTTGCCCTCCTGAAATAGAGAGTAAAAGCAACCAAGACACTATTAGCATTTATTTATTCTATTTCTAATATGACAAAACTATTTCATCACATGACTACACTCTCGCATAAAGACCACAGCCCCATAGAAAAGTAACGTGTTAGCCCATTCTCTCCTCTATTGTTTTCAAACATATTGACATTATTTTTATTGCGATGATTTTGGTCATTTCGTGTTTGTAGTCCTACAAAGATTGTAACAATATTTATTTAGTTTATGAAATATTTTTCTTATTTACCATGCAATTGTCATGAAGAGGCAGTGAATTACATTTTCCAGGCGTTTCATGAATAAGCCAATGAGTAAAGACGTTTAGCAAACCATAAACCCAAGCATAAAAGAACGGTAACGTGTAAAAAGCTTTTCACAAGTGCACACATTTACAGCGTCGTGTTTACTTGGAATATTTAAAATTGAAATGGTCGTCCGCACGAGTTGAGAGCGAAATTTTAAATTCCCGCGACGGCGTTTCAGAATAGTTACATGAACGTTCCGAATTCAGTTATAAACAGTAAAGTGACTTTGTAATGTCGTGAAAATTTTGATTTTTAAACGGTATACTCTCGATGGTGTTTATCTATATATTTAGAAGTAAGTTTGCATTAATAATTTTAGAGGGTTTTGCATGTACTCTATCACATTTAGTTTCGAATATATATTATGATTCTTTTGTATTATTGCTCTGTTAAAGATACCAAATTATTTATACACCAAATCATACTTTAGAAAAGCCATCCTTATTGCGTGTCATAATAAAATAAATCTGTCGCCTAAATGTCGCAGTTATAGCTTAGTTGGACCGACAACGCATTTCAGTGCCCTTTGGTATAGGAAATGTACCTACATGGCCGGCAGTGTTATTTAGCATCAGATGATTACTCGTTTGCCCCATACACTTTAAAAAAGAAGAAAGAGTGCTATGAAATTTTGTGTTTCGGGATGAGGACACTGTAGCTAGTAAAATTACCGGGTATAAGAGACCTAATATCTGCTGTGATGGGTGGCAGGCGCAGTGCGGCATTGATGGAGAATAATAACTGTTTATGAGTTTTTGGTCACCTTCAATGCCGCTCTGTCAGTGTCAGGTGTATCCTTACCATCAGGTGCGCGTTCGGTCCGTCCCATTCATTTATGACATAAAAAAGGTAGTTTCGGCTCTCCTTTCATAAATGAGTCTCCCAATATTAATATCTATAGCAAAGCACAAACGTCAAGTCCTGTAGGTAACGTGATGTTATCTCTCTAAAGCATTATACCATAGAATCTAATGTATCGAGAGTTAATTATTCCACACCTTCCAACGTAAACTCCGCGATGAACTGCAGAGCTCTTAGCGTCCCAACAAACTAATAAGCAAGCAAAATTTCAAATGCACCACATAACCATATAGGGTTGTCAATGAGTAAATCATTTAAAATATTATATTTTTATGACATATGTAAGAAACCAAGAAAAAAGCTGTTGCAAAGAATGAGAAAGTACTTTAATAGTAATGAAGACTACTGTACCATCTGTTATCTACTTATAAAAAATATATCAAGAAAATAAAATGATTATATTACTTGGCAATGTTAATGGCATCGTGTTAAGCGCTGATATTGACTAGAATAAATGGTGTGACGACATATGATATAGACGTAACTTTAAAGAGACGGTTCAATGTACTGGTTCAGTAGTAAGCCGTCTGTATCGTGGTGCCTGGTTCGATCACCATGCGATAAAAACATTTCAGAGCATGAACATTTTGGTTTCGACCAGACAAACATCCTGGTAATTTTAATGAATGCTTTATCTGCGTACATTTATTGTTTATTACCCATAGTAAAACTGATTTCATGGTCCAGTGGTTGACCGTAAGAGCGTCGGATTAACGTACATATAATTCCAAACAATCGATAATACATTGGTACGTGGCGGGATTTAAACCTGCATCGTCCAGATCGGAAGGCAACAGTCCACACCAGTGAACGCTCGATTCATATTTAAGTAGGATTTTATTAGTTAGCAACCCTAGTGACTATCTCACTTAGCGGCAGAGCGACTTGACGCGGATCACGGAAGGACGTCGATACACGCCAGCGCGGATTAATTGAATTTATTTCCATAGCATCAAGTTAACATTACCATTTGTTGTAAACTGTCGGTGATACTGAGAACTTGAAGCATGGCCGTATCGCGGCCTCAGTTCCTGTGGTCTAGTTATAAAAAAAAAAAATAACCATAGTTGGATAAATTAATCCATATTTTTATAGTTTTTTTTTGTTTTAGTGAATTGCCTAATCACAACAGAGCAGCATTGAAAAATACGGATTCTGAGTAAAAATACGCCTTTCTGCGCTCGGCACCCGAGACAACAGATATTAGATTTTACTAACTACAGTGCATAACACTCTTATTTCACGGGGCGAATGCGGTGGTACCTACTTTTACTTTACTTACAATGATATTCTCTTTATTTATACATTTTTCGATATTAATTACTGTATACCATAATATGTATATCATGTACTTAAACGAAAGAAAATTAGTTTTGAAAGTTTCCATAATTTTTTAAATAGTTAATATTGTATACCTTAAACATTATGTTAATATTTAAATATATATGGCTCGAAGGGCGTAAAAATTTTAATTTTATTATATTAGAACAGTTTGTATGACTATAGACACGTTATTTTTCTCGCTACCTTTTAACTTACCTATCTTACCCTCAGGATGTTTTTTTGGATACTAGAGGTAAATCTCTTACAATAAGCTTCAATATCGCCAAGGCGTCTGATAGGCTTATCATATTCCAAACCAGTGGTGGCTCCATTTATCGTTTTCAAGTACCTTCCTTTCTCGGGCCGTAATTGAACAATTTGACTTTGCTATGTCTAACTAATTAGCTCTGGTTAGAATCACAACAATGTCAGTTTCCGATGTCTAGTCGCAATATTTTGGACAGTGGTATTTAATTCGGATTTTCAGCCCATTGTTTGAGGCACCCCAACGACACGTCGGCGACGCACCATGCACTAACAATTTGCATATAAATACAAACCCTCATAGTAATACACAGACTTGTTTACTTGCTACGTATATAACCTCGGATATGTATGCAAACATTGCTCTCATCCTAGACCAAGCGTAACTCGTAATGGGACCTAAACAAGGTATAAACATAGCTTATATAACAAGATATTGCAACGACAAGCTTTTTTTTCATAAAAATATAGTAGACATTAGTATAGTGACAAATATTGAAAATGAATTTATCAAATATACGAAAATATTGACAATATTGAAGTAAAAAACAGAATCATATAAATAAAAAGTGTAGACTTCAATGCAAACCGTTAGTAAAGAGTTAGATTAGTTATAATTGAAGACTTCTAACATGTGAAAACATGCAGAATTCGTGGATTATTTTCATAAAATTAAGTGAATTTTGATTTGCCTATCTTCCATGACGTATTTTCCAATTCAAAAGTTTAAATAATAGTACCAATTTTGTGTCGCTCGATACACGAAACAATAACAGTATACACCCAAATAAAGGTGTTCTACGTACAAACGAGATTTCGTTGTCCGTATGCGATGCAAATTGTGAGTGCATTGTGCGTACCACTGCGAGGGTAGGGTAAACAATCGCCTGCATTTCGCAGTTAAATCGCTTCTGCGGAAGCGAAATTAACTTTCTCGCTATCGGAATATAAGTAATCCTTGTTTATTTATTTATTTATTTCATAGGAGGACCAACAGCAATGAAACACAAAAATATACACAAATAACAACAGGTAGCCAATTATAGGTCCTCACTAATAAAGATTGTATAGAAAAGAACACCCGAATGCTTAATAAGACTAAACAATTAAAATACAACAAATGAGCCAACACAAAATCAACACAAGAAATTACTCAAATTTGGGTACTTTCAAAAAAATTCCTGCATAAGCACTCCTCGCCGAAGCTACACTAGTAATACACTTGTATAGTCAAAGTCCTTTTGTTGATGTTCGTTTATATTGTTATTTGTATAGCGAAACACGACAAAAAATTCAGGAATTTTATTTTCAAATTGAATAAAAAAGACAAAAAACTTTACATTTATACTTTCTTGATAATTCATCAGAGTACGTCGCCATGTTTGGGGGTGACACAGTATAAGATAAAATCAAGGTTTTCATATGAAGACTAAAGTAACTAACAAAGTTCGTCTGATCAGAAAGTTCAAGTGGCAGAAGGCGGATGAGTTACGGCGCTTTGGCAATAGTGTAGGGTGCCCTCCGACCGAATAGCATCGGTGCTTGCGAAAGGTTACTGGCTGGAGGCTGAACGAGAAATGTGAAGGACCGGGACATCTGATGAGAATTCATTTTTAAGTGTTTAGGGTATAATATGTTTTAATTATCTTCTTTTATTTCATAAGTATTTGTACGTTGAGAAGTAAATTGTTTTCATTCGATAATATTAAAATATGAAAGTAAATTTTATTATTTATAGTAAATGTTTTAGAAACAAGCAAAGTTTGAATAATTGTCCCGTCATAAAATATGATGCATATTAAACTTACCTCCCGACGGAGCTGCAGTTATACGATGTGCAAATATGACTGGTTGTAGTGCACGCACCACAAAAGGACAAGTCCGCTCTCGAGTTAGACGTCATAAATTGCACAGACGTCTGAGTTTTGAGAGCAGTTTAAGTCTTGAGACTATGCGACTTAGTCAGAAGTATTTTGTGATATTTATAAATTTATTTTCCTCTTTTATTACTTCATTGTTAATAATCAGCACATTTACTAGAACGGCGACAGCTAATGAGTAGATCATTGAATTAAGTTATCAGTAACGGGAAACTGAAAGATGTAGTCTTTATTCTTCCAATCAAAAGTATTAGTAGCAAAGGTTTGTAGTAAGCCAGTTAATAAGATGGTATGTTATTGCTCAAGGTATATCTCACCGCGTATGTATGCTTTTCATCATTGAGAAAGTTTTCTCTTTGAGACCATTGTCAAGATCAAGACCGAACAACGGACAAATACAAATAGTCCTTCCCCATTTTGTACCAGACATCTAGATTTTATCATTCGTTTCAGACCATTTGCAAGTCATCGGTTCATCTGGTTGGAGGGCATTTTACACTACAAGACGCGTACAACTTGTTTACGCCCTATTTTATACTTCGGAATGGTAAGTTTATAACTTGGGCCGCAGGTTTTGTACGTTCCATAGAGTTCGTAGAGAAGGTGAATAAAATAATTTAATAGTTCCCGAAAAGAGGAGATCCGAAACTACATATTTCTGTCGGGGACTTGCCGCTGCATTTACCAACCTCGCGCTCTCGCGGAGAAGAATTTCATTAACACTTGACTGCGCTTTGATGAAAAGAGGTTCCTCATTGATGAGAATATCACCTAAGGTTATGTTAATATCTTGAATAAGATAGTGTTGGCTTGCTAATAAATATCATCAATATTTAAATAGCCAATGGAATTAATTAGTTGTCGCTAATATGGGAAAAGCTTTTTAAAGTTATCCGCACGTGTTTATGCTGCTGCGTTCCACGACCAGAAAAATTACAAATGGCATCCAAACCTTTTAGGTTTTTCGAGGGTTTCTAAAGTATGATATTACATATTAATATTTTCTACGATAATACTGTATAAATGGAAACTATTTTCAAAAGATTATACTAATAAATGATGCTGGGTATTTAAGAGCTTGCATTTCTCGAAATATGAATACAAACTTAATTTTTGGGATCTCTGTTTTAGTAGAATCATATGGGTCATTGTAAAACAAATTACCTAAAAATTACCTTTACAGTCGTGTTAAAGTCCCGATAGCATTATTATATACAAGTACCCGTAAAGATAATTTTACATATTCAAAATTATTTCAATGTACCCGTAAGGCGAAAAACTTCATAAGGAAACAAGGCAGTAATTTAAACAACTTTCATATTTTATTATTATGCCCAAGTGTGGAATAAAAAAGTCTTAACGGCTTCCTGAAGTAATAACCATCTTTTAAACACCAGAGTTTGTATGTATATTGGTTATAATAACACGTAATAGAGAAATTGCATGTAGAGGAATGTAATAATAATAAATAATATAATCAATTTACTTTAAGGGGTTCAGTTTAACCACATTTGCTAGTCACAAATTTAACACACCCACATAATTATGATTTACAAGTACCCTTTGAAGGAAATAGCTCACGGGAAGATTGTCTTCTCTTCCTGCGCATGAGTCATACACACATAGATTTCTATCTAGGAACTAAATAAATAAATCTAAATCGCTGCATTTTTTTTCTTTATGTTATAAGTGTACAGGACGGTCTGGTCGTTCACCTGATGGTAAGTGATACGCCAGACCATGACAGAGCGGCATTAAAGGAAACCAACAACTGATAGACAGTTATTATTCTTCATCAATGCCGCACTGCGCCCGTCACCCGAGACAACAGATGTAAGGTCTCTTATACCCGGTAATTCCACTAGCTACAGTGCCCTCATCCCGAAACACAAAAGTGCATAACACTCCTGTTTCACGGGATGATATCTGGCACTGCGGTGGTACCTACCTAGATGACTCAGTATTGAGTCTACCACCTACTGCATTTGCTTACTATTTAAACATCCGCTTTAGCACTAGCCTGCTTACGACGCAGCACCAACACTATTCTCAAGACCGATGGGGATAACCTCTCTTCTCAAGATGGGTAGCACAAGAATAAAAATAAATGAAACAGGTTTATATATTTTATAACATTAAGGAAATGTTGTTTGTTTGTGCGAACGAATTTCATGCCATTCACCTACTATCCCGTTACTACGGGTAGGCTCGTGCCCCTCGGTGGGGACGTATAATGAGCTTATGATGATGAATGTTTTCTTATAACAAGCATATTTCGTTCATAAACCTAGTTTTCAGGATTTGCACAATTTTTTGATCAGTCTGTAGTCAGACAAATATGAACAAGCCAAATGTTCTATTTTACAAATTATGACAATATGTTCTCATCTCAATGTGTTCTTATCTTTCAGGCAAAATTTGCCGTGCCTTACGCATATTTTGATTCAAAGAATAGTGACTGTAGATGTATCATTTTATAAAAAAAACAGGTTAAGAGTTCATCATCATCATCATCATTACAGCCTAATTATGTCCACTGCTGAACGAAGGCCTCCCTAATGATTTCCACGCGGACCGATCCTTGCAGTTGACATCCATCTGCCACCCGCACCTTAACCAGATCATCCGTCCATCGGTTAGGGGTGGGCCTACGCTTCGCTTCCGTTACGTGGACGCCACTCGAGAACCCTTTCCGCCCCATCGCCATCGGTTCTACGCACTATGTGCCCTGCCCACTGCATCCAACTTGCTAATCCTCTGGGCTATGTCGGTCACCCTAGTTCTCCTACGGATATCATCGTTTCGGATTTTATCGCGTAGGGAGACACCTAACATAGCCCTCTCCATAGGTTAAGAGTTACAATCATGCAATTAAACATAAATACACATATTTGATCTGGTTAAGGTGGTGGGTAGCAAATGGATGTCAACTGCAAGGGATCGGTCGCGCTGTGGAAAATCATTGGGGAGACCTTGTGTTCAGTCAGTGTACGTTAGGTTTAATGATGATGATGACAATATATTTGAATAGTTAGTAATTGTGTTTGAAAACTTATAATAGGACCGGCGAAACGCATTTAGTACTGAATGTTTTAATCACTACTATTTAGACTTAGTGCATGAAAATAATCTTAATTGCCCAGGTAAATTAATCTTAAAATTGTGCGATCTAAGCTGTTCATAGGGCTAAATTCTTGTCCACGAATCAAATGAGCCTTCTGTATTAGTATGAGAAATGACACGGATTACGTTGCGTTAAGGAAGGAAGTGATTTTTACGGCCTACATCCTTCGTAATTTGAATATATTAGGGTTCATTGTAGGATTTTGGGATCAACAGGTTGCTTTATTGATCCTGCCTAAATAAGAATTATTTGAATTTGCTTGGTCGAGTGTATAAAGTGTTTCGCTTTTATAAATTAAATAAGAATTTGAAAATTATTTTCTAAGCTGTTAAAATTGGAACCATATTTTAAAAGATGAACGATAGATGATTTAAATCATAATCCAATGTTGTCTGGCCTTCGCAACCCCTCTTTACTTTATTGAGGCTGAGAGCCATCTGCACTCGCCAATTGCCCGGTGAAGCTGTAAAGGCCATCTGCGGCCAACAGCGGTAGTCAGTTCGAAAAAAATAAATAAACAGTCTTTACTATACCTAAGTATATTTGTGTGAATTCTAAAACAAATACGTTTCTCGCTGATAGAACTCACCTGAAACACTCAGTTTCAGGGCTGAGGCGAGCCCCGCACCCGTGGGAGGGAATGCAGCGAGATGCCAGCAATTTTGCACTTTCGACTATGTGGATTGATCCTTTTTTTTATAAGAGAGTTGTAATTAATAGCTTTTAAGTATCGTGAATAAATTTTGCTGCTTTTTTCAACGCTTAAGTTTGTTATAAAATCTTGTTATTAATATTTAATGTAGGGACCCCAGTTACTTAAAATATAATATTTATATGGAACTAGCGAACTGCTCGCAGCGCCGTAATTTGAAAATGAAAATGAAAAGTTTTTATTCAGTTTAGGTCCTTATAGAACACTTATGAATGTCAGATGAAGCTACCACTGGTTCGGGAGGTAGTTTTCCACTTTTATCTGAGAAATTCCTATTTCAGATACCGTTTATGTTTTTTTTGTCAAGTTGCTATATTGTTGTGAAATATGTCTCTCTTGCTCTTCAGCTCAAAATAATATAAAACATATAGTCGCCGGTATCAAAAGCCTCCAAACACTAAGGGGATTCCAAATAGTATTTTTCGGAAATATAAAAAAACCATGACCATTACTTGACATGGACGATTGTAAACTAACGTAGCGGATACATGTTCAGATTACAATCGCCCGCAAAAAAAATCAGGTCCAATTCATAGTTCGCAAGCAAATCATACTTTCTAGCAGCTCCGCAATCTACTAGATTAAACTGTGATTAAATGCGTTTTTAGACGTGAAATCGCGGTTGTAGCCCGCAAACACTCAGCATCTTTTGTTTTGCCTTAATTTTTCACTGTTTTCAAACTAAGTGGTTTTTAGAAGACAAATACGAACGGACTTACTTCAGCTTTTGAGATAATAGTTTGCTACATCGCTTTACGCATACAATTATTTTCACAATGTGGACTCATTTCGTGTGAAGCCCTTTCATCGGATGAAACTTTTTTAACAATGTGTGTATTTATTATGTGATAGTTAGCTCAAGCATGTGATATGCGCCAAATACACTCAGCAGTATTGAAGGAAACCAATAACTGCATAAATTAAATACTATCCATTAATACTGCCCTACGCCTGTCTCTTATAAGTACCCGATATTTTAACAGTGCCCTTATCCGACACACAAAATTACATAAGTCTCTTTTATCACGATGCGATATCTGACACTATTCTAGTACTTACCTTGATGACTAAGTACCGAGACTACTAACCATGAAGTAAGAACTCCAAACGAGATGCATTTTTAATTTCTTATGTCCAACCTATTCGATGACTAGACCATTATCATAGTTGCTTGAGAGATCATCGAACTTCGTCATTGAGCTCTCGCGTTTCTCTTGAAACAAGAAATAGAAGTATAACGCTCAGTTATTGTAATCTGTAGTATAAATAATTATAAATTACATTACCATTGAAGGTGTCCCTTGAAATAGACTTGATAATATTTATAAATGGCTCCATGAATCTCAGTTTGTAATTTGCACTTGGAGACCCGAGAACACATGTTAGATTTATTATGCCCGCTAATTTTACTACTGGTATTTTCTATAACCATACTTTTTATCGGAAAGGATCATTTATCACCACTTAAATACACTTTAAAAACAAAATTGAGCAGTGTAACCTCACAAAACAATATTATTTCAAAGTACGGTCATAACTCAACCAAGTTGCCCCCACCGAGCAAATAAACTCAATGGAGGTGAGCGTGAATTCGCTATGATAATATTCCATTATTACTCTAATGTACTCCAGTTTAATGGCTGTTGTTTTGTTACATGTCTGTGACGCTTTTGGTCTAATTATGTAACTGGCAAACGATTTATTTGCTTGAATGTGTATGGAAAAACCTTGTTAGAAATCTATATAAGATATCTAAAACTAATTCCGAATGAAAAAAAATGAGCACATCACTACTCGATAAGTTTATGTCGACTTATTAAAACGCGAATCAATAAATATACACTTTCATTTACACAGCGCCACAAATAAGTTATATTTTAATTTAAAATTCTACTATTGTCTTTATTTTGTTTTAAGCATTTATAATGAAAATCTTATTTATTTGTCTAACAATCTTGATGTAAAAGTAAATATTTTTTATCATATACGTCCCTGCATTTTTAGACAAACAATGTGTATGTAATTATTTAAAAACAATGAATTGAAATATTCTATATAATTAAAAAAAACGTAGTGACAAAGCAAAATATTACTAATTTGCACTTTACATAAATAATACGCGAGACCAGAATGCATGTATCGTTAAAGATAATCTTATTTTTTTATAAAGCAGCATAAGATAATGGATGCTTCGAATTCATAATGCATTTAAGTGTTTACTGAAATATTTCTTTGATGTTTTGCAGAGCATTCTCTTATTTTATTCACTGTCCCGATCGAAACCCGAGCGATATGTATACAACAATTTGAACTTTATGAGCTTGCGGGCTACATAGTAAAGCAATATACACATAGGTTTATAGCTAAAGTGTGACCGAGACTTAGTTTCCAACGTAATAAACGTTCCGCCGGGTAAAGTATGTGCAAAAGGGCTTATAATGCGGTGAAAATCTTTTGTACAATGCATCACCTGTTTCTAACGTTCAAGCAGTAACGTTTACGGAAAGGCTGTGATGTTACGGGTTTTACACTGTAACAGATAGTTTCATACATCATAGTACTTATTGTGGGGATATATCTTTTGTTATACACGGTATTCCTTTCTTAAATCTCTTTTGAGAAATAAAGTTCTTTAAACCTAATCTAAATCAATAAATTAAAGAGTCTATAATGTCGCACTGCAGGAGACGCCTTCCATCAACTCAGTACTAAGTAAGCATGCCTTGAGAACTGAGTTTTGATTCTCAAAATGTATCTCTTACCTGTAACTTTATAGTTCAGGCTTTCGTACCCGGAACCCTTGATGATGCAGTTGACGTCTCAACCGCAACACCAAATGGGTCGTCATACGAGATATAATTTTAAACTTGTGCCATTGTCAACGCAATTTAGCAGCTATATGCTATCAAGCCAATTTTATTTCATATTGTATATGTCGGAGCACGATAGGCTTTATAAACAAAATGTATGTACAGTATCATTGGCGTTATAGTTAAGGCCAACGATTCATGTTAGTATTGATAAATAATCGATTGAGAATCAAAATATTTAGTTTACTAAAATCAAGTTAGGTTTGAAAAGTAAAAGAAACAAGAATAAAACTTAACTCTTTTATTACAAATATTAGGATACAAAAATTAGTATCTTACTTACATGACTAGCACGACCCGAATCACAACCCAGAATGTGCCATTCAATCATTGGCTCCACATTTCGGCGCTTCACACGCCGCCATCTTACCGCCATGTCAAATTTCGTCCTTAAACTATGGCGCTGCACGCGCATCCAATAATGATGACATTAAGATAATTTGCAACTAGACGCTTACAAATATTTGCTTAGTTAATAACTTAATTAAATGAGTTTTTGCTTATTCCATAATTATGAATCCAAAAATACAACAATAAGTGTCTTTAACAAAATAACTTTCTATTCACGGTTGCCGGAACTTAACAATCAAAACAGTGGATTACAAAACATCCTTATATGAATTCTTAATTCAACAAGTTATTTAATTATAGGTAATATTCACTACATATTTTAATAATATTTATCGGTATAAAGATTTGTTATTAACAAAACAGATTTCTATTGAAGATTAATAAAAATTAGTTAATTGATCTAAATACACGGATGTAGTTTCGCTAATCTCGTGTTGGTTACTTATTGATCAATACAGCATTACTTCAATTCAGTAATGCTGGAATAATTATTCTACTGTTTAAATTAAGCTTTAAATAATATTTAATGATTTTATAAGAGGTGTTACATTGTAAACTATGAATTAATAAAAATGTAATTAGAACAATCGCCGCCACAGGAAATATGCTAACGTTTGATGTCAAAACACTGTTCCTTAAAATCGGTAAGGATTAAGTTGCAACGTTACGAGTTAAATGTTTTGTTTAATAATATTTGATGAATTATCTATCGATAGTAAATTGGTTGCGGCAACATATATGATTGGCCGACTTCACGAACTTTACGTTAAATAGTAACAAAACACCAAATAACGCCTGGAAAGATCCCGTAACAAGTTGAAGGTGTAATGAGCGCGTTCCTTGCGTTCCCGAAGACGTTGCAGGTACTCCCTTATTGGATTCCGCGGAGTTGGGTTACATTTTATTGGGTTTCGGCTGCGAGCGCCAGATTGCACTCGCTCAGCGTTTTGCTCGCACCTCGCTACTTGATTAGATTTAGTGCAAACATAACAAATGAGTCGCTTTGCACTCCCAACGGGGAGTTCGGTAGTTGGGCTGTTTTATTAAATAGATAGAATTTGGCTACATACATATATAAGCTATCAAGAGACACGTTTTATTTAAAGATAAAAGTTTAGTAAAATTTCCGGGTATGCCTAAGAGAAATCCGTCATCTCGGGTAACAGGCGTGGGGTGGGGATGAACTATAAAATGATGACTAACTGTTGTCGATTTAATTAAACTTCGCATCTGTCATGGTCAGCTGTATCACTTACCAACAAGTGAGCGAGCTGACCATCCCGTTCACTTAATGTCATGAATAATAAAACATTAGAATGTAGACAAGGTAGTTGTAAAAATGAAATATTTAACATAACCGAATCCTTAGTAGATCCAAAAAGTAAGCCAATTCCGAGTGTGCAATACTATAAACCTGGATTTTGCTATTAAACTAGACAATAAAAAATATTTTGTTTATGAAAGATAGATTTCAATGATTTACATGTATTTATTTATACGTAGAATTAAGGTATTGTAACTTTGCACTTTTTTTCCCTTTCTTGTATTTTGGTTCTGTGCCTGTGAGGTTGTCTGGAAGAAATCGCTTCAAGCGGGTAGACCGCCTAAATTGCATTATGTTTTGTTTATTACTGTGAATTTCTGTGAATGTGTGTGTGCAAAAATGATTTTTATCTATCTATCTATAATGATATCTATATTGTGTCAAGACATAAATTAAATCCACCATTATTGGATTCCAACTTCAATGAAAACAAAATAGCAAAACCTAATCAAGTAGCATCCTCCTAGTGGCGATATTTAGACTCAAATACCTAACCAATTTGTAGCGCGTAGCCATATCTGTGGCAGACAATCGACTTCGTAGCGGACCGTAGCACTGCTACGATTATGTCGCGCTCGTAGCTATGGCGGCAATGGTCTCCGGTCCACTCAGATTAGATTAGATTACTTGATGTCACATACATACATACGTACAGGTATTATAGACAAGAAGTGTCTGCAGTATTGCACTATGCATTTACATATTATGTATGTTTTTATATGTATGAGGCGTAAAAGAAGATTTCCTCAATAAAAGGGTCATAAGGAATTACAGGGTTCCTTCCAAAGATACACGGGCGGTGAATTTGACATCTGGTAAGCTGTGCCGAACTTAACTAAGAAAACGTCTGTGACGAATAACCTTCGCAACAATAACTCCGTACATTATTCACCGAGATCGTGATGTAACAAAAAGTAACATGACGGCAATTACCAACCGGGAAAAAAAAATGAGTCGTCAAAGTAAAAAAACGAAAATTGCGCAACGGCACAAATAATGCGGCGCAAACAACACGGCAATAAAGATTTATTGCTAGGTTTTTTTACAGGGGATGCAAGGTCTGAGTGATAAGTGTCAGCGATGTGCACATCTAGTGTAAGAAATTCTTCACTACAATACTCACTTGATTTTAAGTAAGACGCCTGCCCATAACATTATTCTGCCCAACTGACGCGATGGACAAAATTTTGCCTCGGACACATTTTGAGTGAGATTGTGCCTCTAGTTAGTTTATTTTTTATCTAAAATTTAGTGAAGCCGGGGCTGGTCGCTAGTAATTTATAAAATACTGCTTGCTCGAAAGTAGTTACAAAATTTACGAAGAAATACGAAATAAAATGTATAACGTTGTTTAAGTTAATTCTGGGTAAATTTAGGTATGCGTGGTATGTTTAGATCATTATCATTTTCTGTCAATAATGTGCCACTGCAGGGCACGGGCCTTCCCCTAAGCATCTATAAGCATAGCTATGAAGAAAACTGCGTAGGTAAAAGAACGTTAAATTGATATTTTTGTGTAAGTCACCTGGTAAGTTCGGATCTAAGGATCTTTTTGACAACATCTTCAAACTGTTTTTGGTATAAACGTTTAAAACTAAAAAAAAAATACAAAAACTTTATTTCAGCAACTTAGACTAATACAAATAAGTAGTTGGTGCTCCCTTTTAAGCTTGATTGCTTGTGGTAGACAGCACCGCTCTTCCATAGCACGGTTACAAATAGACTAAGCCACCTATATAATACGAGTAATCATACAAAAACGATAGAACAATAGTATAATAGATTTTGTGGTGTATGTGAGTGTTTGTGAAGTGTGTGTGTATATTTGTGAGGTATATGCGTGTTTTTGTGAGGTGCGTGTGTGTGAACGTGTGTGCGCGCGTGTGTGGTCCATGATTTTTATAAGTAAATTATGAGAATAGGAATTAATTTAATAAAATAAGTTCTATTTCAGCATAACTTTTTGTTTTAAGCCTTGTTTGTTTCAAAGACCAGAGTTTATGACTTAAACCAGCTCAGCATACGCGAAAAAGTTAATGAACTGACGAAGACGGTACACGCGTCACCATGGCAATGATTTGGGACACGGATCGTTGGAATTGTGATATGTTTTATTGGAGCCATTACATTTGCTGGCAGCAGCGCAAGTACGCCTTTTAAGTTCGTTCTGATTTGTTTTTGTATTCTTAAAATAATGCAATCTGGGGGATACCATGTAGGCTTAAGCTTAAGCTTTTGCGCTGGTATCATAATCTATGTAGTTGCAATTTTAGGCGGTAAAAACAAACATTTGCTGAAGAAAGTAGGTAGTTTAGGAAAATAATGTTCACATTAAAAAGCTGATATAAGAATAATTCGACACGATAACATGTAGGTATATTATGACGTTTCCATTTTCATTCTTATTGACTTATTAATGCTTTATTTAATAATTATAGAATAAATCACTGTTGTCTTTTATGTTTCAGATTGTAGGACCACACCGTCCATCACCGGAAGCGAAATCATTGTATCCTAAGTAAGCAATGGCACTGTCATTATTTTGAAATTTCTATATGATTGTTATAATATCTACGCAATCTCTTAAATGTTCATCATCGCTGTTTGCTTGCTACCTTACCAGACAACTTACAAAATACCATAACAAAATACTCGTTGTCTTTTCCATTTGACCTGTAATGCTGACATAGAATACGTGATTTAGGTATGTTGAAGGCATACATAATATGTCCAAAACATGATTCGGGCCTTCATATAAATCAGTCCAGTTTTTTGCTCAGCGATTTTATTTATTTGGTCATTTGAATAAACGGTATTATTTGTATAATATGTAATATACATAAATTATGCACATAATTTCTATCCGTATTAATAATAATCATTATTTTAAAATTACACAGTTGATTCTCGACGCATCTATTTTTTATACTTTTTTTGTAGAATTTAACAGTAACTTCATTTCTTCAGTCGCTGATGCTGAAGAATAAAGGAATCATAACCGCAAAATATTATTCCAGTAGAAGTTTAGTTAGAACTGGTTATTTATATGGTTTCCTCCCCTCTCTTTCTATGTGTCTCCCATTATGCGCCAAATATCCCGGTCCTCCGTATTACTCATCCAGGCCTTCTATGTCAACGCAAACTACGCTACGCTTTTCAGGATTCTTTCTGATTTCTCCCACGCCTTATCCGTTTATCCTCGAACTTTCTTAGTCAGCAGTAAAAAAATCTTACAAAACTTTCAAAATTATTTCAGTTTTTTTTAAATTCTTAATCAAATTTCGGACCATGCAACCATATCTGACTCGTATTCTAGTACGGTAAGCCCTCGAGCTCATTGTGCTCATGTTTAGTAAACAAAGACTACAATACCGACAATTTTTTATTCATTTTATTAAAATGGGAGGTAAACGAAGATACGTCAAAGGTAGCAAGTGTCACAAGTATACTTTGCCATGAACGTTTCTTCTATTAAGAATTAGAACGCTCTTTTTAAGCCAGGTCATATCGCTTCGATTCGTTTTCAATAGTAGTTGATCCTACAACTGTACATTGTAGAAAATGTCAACAAAATCGCACTATAAACTGCGAATTCTGTATCGAATCAAATCAAATCATAATAAATTTATTAAATATATCTTTTACAGATACTTTTGAATTGTCCATTGTCAAATTATTATATTTTTTAAGATTCTACCATCGAACTACGGGAATGGAGTTCTGAAGTAAGTACAAGTTGCTATTGGTGGAATCTGTCTAGTGAACGTGGCTACGGGACTCCGCCATTATGCATACGACCAGCAGCTTCGGATTATGGTCCAACACCTTCAAATACAGAAAGTTATTGAGTTGTTAGAGAAAACTTGAGTCGAGCAGTAGACTATTTTATAGACAGTTATATAAGTAAATTTTCATTTTAATATTGATTTGTTTTTATTTAAAAAATAATTTCATTGGTGTTATTATTTTAATTATTGTATTAACAATTTATAATTTTGTCTTAATTGCTCTTATTGTATTTGATTATTGGTCCAATTGATGATGACTGAAACAAAGGAATTATTATTATTATAGTTATAGTACCTAGGTGCAGATAATGAAATAAGGTTTTACATTTTATGGTAGAACGTTACATTTGCAAGTAGCATGAATCCTTATTTCGAACTTATATTTATAATTAAAGCACTGGAAAGAAGTTATGTTCAGTGTATTCTTAATTCTAATTAAGGTAAGTGTATTCTTAAACACAACTCAAAGTTCGTATAACTTATAGACTACCTAAAGTCGTTAAAAACAAGAGTGCAGGTGGTGTCTTCCTTACAGTAATAAACGACAATTACCGGTTGCACTGTGTCGAACAGAATGCACTGCGGGTTGCACTCCGAATAGCCTCGCATTTCTCTATCTGCATGGATTTATAGTACACTCAATGTAGCTCAGTGCTCCATATATCGTTATATGCATTTAATATGGACGTAAGTGGTTGTGGATGGAATCTAAAATATAGGGAATTAAGTCAGGTGTATTAAAAACTAAGTGCAGTATTTAAAAGCTTCTAAAGGTGATTTCTTCAAAGATGTTTTGATGAACTCAGTTTCTTTAAAAAACTAATTTATTTCTAGGAAGGCAAACGTGCTGACGGCTCATTTGAAGTAATAATAAATGGACACTTGTTGCTCCCAAGAAGCAACAAGAGCATTTGACGACCCATGTGGAGTAATGGGTTGTGATGTCGGCTCTTACGCCGAGGGTTCGATCCCCGGGCAGTACATAAATTTAAGTGTGTATGTTTTTACAAAAAAAATGTGTATAATTATGTTTATCACTTGTTTAGTACCCATATTACACTAGGTGGTAGAATCGACACTGAGTCGTCTAGTTAGGAACCATTGCAGTGCTAGATTTAAGGTCTCCTATATGTATATATTACAGTCCAAATACATAACAGGTCAATAAGTTTATTGACTGCAGATTAAGTCAGTACACAATATTTTAATAAACAATGAGCGTATTTTATACACTGGCATAATGGTTTGTGCAAAAGTGCCTTTTAGATAAATAAAAATCGTTTTTTAAGCACTAAACGCCGTGATTTACGGCGTTGTTTTGTTTCTCTGCCACGAGTATAACAAAAATAGACCTTATTCGTTCACAAAGCGTCGTAATGCGGTGTAAATTCCTATGTTTAGACGTATTTTATGTAAATACCCCCTTCCTAGGCACAATAACATGACGGATTGCATGTTTTGCGTATACAAATGACGTTAGTACTAGAATATCTCACGTGGTTATCACTTGTTATTATAAAATAAAAAGATTTAGTGTAAGTGCTTGCAAAAAGATTTATATAGGTTTCAATCATACTGTAATCTTAATAAATTAGACCTAAATGTTTCGAAGTGCTTTTATGTAACATTTACTCGCAAACTATCTGTAATTGGAATGGGTTATGAACTTTTGAATGAGAAATTTAAAAAAGTGAGCGTTGTAAAGGATTTAGGAATTATTCATGACAATAAATTTATTTATAGATAGATAGGTCATCAGTAGATTTTCGGTCACTTAAGACTGTAAAAATTTTGTATTGTGCATTCGTCCGCAGTCATTTGGAATACGCATCCCAAATTTGGAATCCCCAATATGTTGTATACATAGATCGAATCGAACGAATTCAGAAACGTTTTCTGCGATATCTAGATTATAAGGCCCATCTGAGGAGTTCAGGCTATCAACATCGATGTAAGCGGTACCATTTCCTACCTCTTGCAGCGCGTAACATAAGTGATATTTGTTTCTTGGCACAATTGTCACTGGTAAGGTGGACAGCCCTGAGTTACTATCTAAAATTAATCTGAATACTAACCTCTTAAAATTTTGTTCACGTTCAATACTAAATGTAGCACACACTAATACTAACTACAAGCAAAATACATTTCTTGTTCGTAGTAGTCGTAGTTTTTCCGTTTTGCATATTGATATTTACCTGTTTTTCACTAGCATCCCCTCGATAAAAAGACAAATGACAGAATCGTACTTTGAGGCTCTTGAACCTTGATGATATTAATTAATATTTGTTTTGGTTAAATACGTATTTACCGGTTGTGGTTACCTCAATATGACTTTTGTAATTTGATTACTCATATGTGGAGATTTGTAATTAGTATTGTACTCTTATCATATTGTTATACTTTACTATAGTGTCTTTTGAAACTGTAAATCTTCCAAAAATAAATAAATGTATTCTGAAAAATAAAGGTATCTTTTTTGTGTTACTCAATTTAAAAAAAAGTATATTGGTATCATTCCAAAACTAATACTGCAAAGACAATTACTTATGTTTAGTTAAAAACTAAAATAGTTTATGAGTTTTTAAATAGATTCAATATCATATCATGTATAATTTAATTAATTATATAGTTAATGTATTCAACTCTTTATTTATAATGTTTTACTATAAATAATAAAAAAATGACAAAAGACGAAAGCTAATATCTAAGCCAAAATAAATAAAAAGTTATCCTCGTAGTCTGCATTAATCAATAAGCCTTTAAAGTAACATTGCATCATACATAGGCCTTCCCAAATAGCTTTGAGGAGACTGTGTCATAACACAGCACTAACGCTACTAACTGTTATCTACCCAACTAATTAGCTTTACTGGTTATCTGAAGCACGGAGGATAGAGATTATATTTAAATTGATTATACTCGTATTAGATGAGGCTGTATTAATGTAATTAGTTATTTATTTATTATTTCTGTATCTATCTTCTATTGGAATAGTAGGTATATTGTAATAGTTACTTTCCCGCATTAAGTCCTATGTATTCATAATAAAAATCCCAAATCAATCTATTTCTTCCTTTTTATTAGTACCAGTTTACCAATGTTTCGAACAAAATCAGTAAGAATATAAGATATTTTTATTGAGTTTGAAAGCAATATATTTAGTTGAAATAAGTTATCCACTCGAACATACCACGGGTATAAACACAAGACACAATAAATTAATTTATTGTTTACGCGCGGTTATCGATCGAGTCTTAGTGTTTTCGAGAATCGGACCAATGGTAAGGCCAATGTTCCGAACGGGCCACGTACGTGAGGTAATCCGTTAAAATTCCCGTCTAGGGACCGTCACGTTTTTGATGGCACCGAGTTTTTGCCGTGTGACGATCCGACATCAAAGCACCGACGCACCTTAATCTTGCAGATGTAATTTGTTACACATAACGTGTGTAAATACGACGCAGTATAATTTAGCCCGCTCAAAGGCGGATTAAAATTCTTATTTAGGTTAGAGTCATGTTGATATTGTTACTTTGGTACGAGTAAGTCATGTTTTTAAGAATTTACTTAAAGAGGAGTAAGGCCACTTCAAGTTAATTCATTATTACTAGCTGTTCTTCTCGGTATTACCCGCGGTATAATATTATATTCTCCCGCAGTAAAACATAACCTAAAACCTATTTTTAAAACAAAAAGTATTTTCTAAAATATGAGCTACTTTTATTGTTTTCTTTATTACATCAGCATCCTGTCAAAAGAAACCCGTCTTAATCGGTTCAGCCGTTCCATATGTTACACAGAATAAACATACAGACAGACGGACAGATTGACAGACAGACAGACAAGGCAGGTAGATTGTGTAATAAGGAAAAACAAAGGCTATTTTTATTGTAATAGCATGCGTGTAGCACAATATAAATTAATATTGTGCTACACGCCGCGTAATCTTAGTGCTAACGTTTTTCTGTGGGAGAATATATTATACCGCAGGTAATACCACGGGGCACAGCTAGTAGCTTAATTTTAAAAAATCCCAAGTTCTGGTGCTTATACATTCATTAGCACAATAACATCATGTTAATTTGGGATGTAGCAGCAACAGAATACAATGAATAAATCATACATTCATACCCAATGGAAACTTGTAACAAATAGAGAAGTTTGTTTTGCGAGTTGCCAACAAATTGTAATATTGTTGAGCACCTAAATTAAAGGTGAGTCCGATCGCAGATGAGAACAAAGTTCCAGCCGGTTTCTATTAAACTCGTAATTAATTGCGCGGAGGGCGGCTGGAGTGAGAATTGTGGATCGACGTAAAACATTTTTGGAGATGTAAATTTTTGTTCGCAATTTGCGAATATTGTGTCATATTGTTTTTTTGTAAAAACAGTTTTCAAGTTGAATCTTATTCTTTTTAAGCATAGCAAAATGACTGCCCGGGTAAGTACATTTTTATGTCATTAATTTTTACACCTTATGATAATTGCACGTATTGGTTCTGCCTATATACTACCTATAAAAGTTGCAATCTTGGAGGAACAATGACTATAAATAAAACAGATTCTTAAAACTGCTCAATATACGTTTCTTGTTTTTGCTTCATGTTTAAATTTATAGCTGTCAGTGCCAGCTTTAATCTTACGATCGTAGTCGTTGATACCCACCAATCCCCAAAGGGCCCATGTGGTTGGCTACAGCCCAAGCTCCCTATGGCTATTCTATATAAAGGCCTGCAGCGGAACGTCATAGGCTGATGATGATGTAATGTTAAAAATACTTGTTATGTAAAAAATACGTCACTCAACATTTTACGTACCAGTTAGCAACAGCAATGTTTGTTTTCTCATAGGATTGCAGATTTTTTACTTAAATAGATGATAGTTGCTTCTTACACTATCGTCAAGCAAACTCTCTGCAAATAAAGTTTTAATAACTTCAATTGTGAACGTACGGTATCCAAAATAATTCCAAGAATCGTACCCGAAACATATTCAAAGGCACATTATTCACGGAAACGAGGGAAAACGTTTCACATTATAGAATCGTCTGCACCAATTGAAAAACACTAAAGCCACCATACGTCACCCGCAAAACCAGGTAAGCACAATGCCTTTTTCAATGGCGGACCCCCGTTACGGTTGAGGGGATTCGATCCCGCGGTTATTAGCACCAATTCTGTGGGGTGAATAATGTGAGCTTAATTTGCTTACGGTATTGTAGCGATATGTACATATATTATGGAAATTATGCGTGAAACTGTACGGAGGCTAAAACTCGATACATTTATTATACAACAATCTTGATACATTCTCTCTCTCTAGAAGACTTAAAAAAAACAAAAGTTGTAAGTATTTCATACACTAATTTTGCTTGCTTTAACAGCCCGTGATAGTTTACTACTAGACATATTGGTCTCCTACAAGTTAGTGGTTAGTGGGATGATGATATGTGATGATGAGGACGGTGACAGTACCACCGCTTTGCAAGGTTATAATTAGTGAAAGATGGTGGTTACTTGACTTACTCACTTACTTAACTTGATTGGTTAGTAGAAAGTTAAAACTCATAATAAGAAATATCTTCAGATGTTCATTAATGGTCTTTTACGACCCATTTGGTGTTGCAGTTGAGAGGTCGACTGCAACACCAAGGGTTCCGGGTTCGATCCCCGGGCAGTACAAACATTTGTGTGCATGAACATGTCTGTTTGTAATGGTATGGGTGTCTTCTATGTATAATATGTATGTATTTACAAAATTCAAATTATATAAGTATGTTTATTCGTTGTTTAGTACCCATAATACAGGCTTCACTGTGTGAATGTCAGTGGATATTTATTTATTAATTTATTATTTTATTTATTTAAAAGAACCAAATAGGTGTTGATTTTGTCTAACAGGTCGCATAATTTTAAAAGGTACGTTACTCTCAAAAAAAATCCTAGGTGTTGTTTCCGCTTTTTCTGAAATCAAAAGGGCATAGAGGGGATATGATCTAATGGATCGAGTGAACTAGACATTATTATCTAGTTAAAATATTAACTGTTTTTAATAATAATAATAATAAACCCATTTGGTGTTGCGGTTGAGAGGTCGCCGCACCAAGGTTCCGGTTCGATCCCCGGCTCAAACATTGTGTGCATGAACATTTTGTTGTAATGGTCTGGTGTTTCTATGTATAATATGTATTGTATTTACAAAAAAAAATGTATATATATGTTTATCCGTTGTTTAGTACCCATAATACAGGCTTTACGCTTAACTTGGGGCTAGATGGCGCTGTGTGAATGTCAGTGGATATTTATTATTATTATTAAACTTTATTTTCAGATAGGAATCCATAGTTAGAAATAAATAAATAAATAGTTTGTACAAAAGTCATTTTAGGGTCAGAAACTGTTTAACATAAGATATATGTAGTTGCAAGCGCTGAAAGCCGTGACCAATGATGGATTAATGGAGAGTCCCACCGGTCAGCCAACCCGCTCAGGATGTTGACGTAATAATGTGATCTGTGGTGTATAAATAATGCAAGGCGCTGGTTATGAAGAATATTATAATTTAATTTCGGACACAAAACACACCGTTCCAGATATTTTAGGCAGAGAGAAAGCGAAATTTGCCATGAGCAATAAAATGATAATTTTACCATTGATGTTGCCAACATAATTGGGGGGCACGAGAAATGATAAGAGATAACTAATTTGTCAATGATTTGAGGTATCTTTCTTTTGCTCAAGACTTGACAATTAACAATTTATAAAAAACAACATAGTACACATTTATGCACTTGAAATACATAGAATATGTTTACACTAGTACGTCATACATAGTAAAATTAGAACCACTTTTTATTTGTAACAAATAATAATATGAATTATAATAAAAGTATGTACTTACAAATTTGTAATTATTACAAAGTGAGTATTAAATATTTTAAAATAATAAAAGTACATTTCTATATAGACCTAGTCTGAGTAAGGTTGTTTGCAGTACGCACCTCCCCATCACGGACTTTATTGTACTTATTTACTATTTACCACCCGCCTGTAATAGGCCAGTCAAGAGATGCTGTAGTACCGCTCCGCAATGTAACTAAAATACCAACTTTCACATCAGGCTAATGCCTGATGATGATGATGAGGCCTCCCCTAATGATTAGCGTTTAGTAATCAAAACGCTAATCATTAGGGGAGGCCTTCGTTCAGCAGTGGACATAATTAGGCTGTAATGATGATGATGATGATGATTACTGAACGCCATTGTTAATTGTCCATAATGTTTTATTCAGTACATTTAGTTTATACTACTTTGAGCTTTGTTTACTATTTATTTACTTTTTGATGCAGTCACGTTATTAATTAAAAACGTGACTGCTTCAAAACAATTCAATAAGCCTATCACTACCAGGGGATTTACCGCCATCTCTTAAAAACAGTATTACTATATTGATACGTCAGCATTTCTGTGCCAGAAAATGCAAAGTAATATTGTTGTAATACTGTTTCTTTAAGTGATTGCAGTTAACCCGCAGTACCACACTACCAGTGTACACACTATTACAAACCGTATAGGCCTAAAGTCTAGCACATACTGTTGATAATATCAACGCGTCGGAATGACCTCTTGGGCCCAATAAAGATGTGCATACACCGGCCAAATCGGCGAAGCTCTCATTAGAGCTGGGACACACGGATGTTTGGCACGCATCGCTGGCAGCAGCGTGTTTAACGTTTGGCTGAGTAGAGGCGATTTGGCATCTTGCGTACACTTGGGCGATGCTGACGGCGCGTATGCAAAACGGCTTTGTGAGAGGACATGTTTGTTGTGGATTTTTACAACGCTTGAACGATAGGGAGCTGGGATGACTACGTAAGCAAAACGGAATATAAAGTGCGCGTAGAGATAACTTTTCATATAAATTGTGTAGTTGAGAATTCAGATTATTCAAACTTTATTAATAACGATGGCTGTAATAAATATAAACAGTTTTTATCTTAGTTGGAAAGATCTTCTGTTGTATGTATTAAACGTGGTATCTATACGAGTAACATTACTCCAGCGTAGGACAGCCGCCTACAAGATGGACAACTGACCTAAAGAAGGTTGCGGGTGGCCGCTGGATGCAGATGGCTTCCGACTGGTGCGAGGGGAAGTTATTGGAGGAAGCCTAAGTTCAGCAGTGTACTCATGTGGCTGATATTATGATGATGATGGTATATAAAACATAGTAAATAAATTGTAAATGTTTATTACATAACTAAATATGTTCAAGGATTATCTCACCAGGGTTAAAAGAGAAATTTTGAAGGTTATATGTAATAAAAACGTTACTCAGTGCCAGATAACGTTCCGTAAAACATTAGTGTAATGTACTTTTGTTTGTCGGGATAAGGGTACTGTAACCAGTAAAATTACCGGGTATGAGAGACCTAACATCTGTTGTATCGGGTGCCGGATGCAGAGCGGCATTGATGGAGAATAGTAACTGTTTATCTGATGTTGGTTTCCATCAATGCCACTCTGTCATGGTCAGGCGTATCACTTACCATTAGGTGAGCTTCCTGACCGTCCAGTACACTTTGAAACATAAGAAAATACGCAATGACTGATTTAGACCTATGCCATATTATGTTCATTATTATGTACCCCAGAATTATTTTTCTAGAGAATTTACGAAGTAAACAGAAAAAAAACTGTTGTCCATTATCCACTTTCGAAAAACCTTTACTAAAACCGATAGAATAAATATTTTACCATAAAGCAAACGATGTCTATAAAAGAACAACTTAACCTGATAACCCTTCGGGCCAAATATATCCATTTCATTATAACTTAATTCCGAAATACAGGGTGAATAATTTAAATAAACACAGACACCAATTAAATAGGGATTGTTCAAGATTATTATATTTAAACAAGCGTCGTGATAGTTGCCTTGGAATGTATATATTTTTTAATACGTTTTTGTTTAATTATAACACTGAACGCCATTGAGGACTCAATGGTAAGCAGTTAGTACGTTTGAAAATTAAAGTAATGAAACTTTTTTTCATATCGAGAAAGAAAAATGATTATTAACCTTTAGATATTTAATCAATTCAAGTAGACTAGTAACAAATGAATTTAAAAAAAACAGTTTTTGGAACTAAGGGATTTATGCGACAAATTGCCAATTTAATGAATGTATATATGAGGTACGTCATTCAGTACACCATCTGAAATCTAGCCTGGTATGAAGAATACAAAGAAAGAAAAGTTAAACAAAGATATTTGACTCAGGCAACAAAGTAAATTAACTTCAAATATATTTTTTTAATAAAAAACAAGGAGTATGTTAACTCATAAGTTTATCCCATATTCTGAGACATATCTTTAGCGAAGATAGACACAGCTTCTGCATAATTTTAACAATAAAACTTGCCCGTGCCTCCTGCAGGCTTTGAGGATTAGCCGGGATACAGAGAACTTTGTGCACACTGTAACGTAAGACGTATCTTTTTACTTAACTTGAGGAGGTAAATTCTTCGTAAAACTATAAAGCAGGAACAGCATTTTCTGTACGGAATAGCAAACTCGGATATGCTTGCAATAATCTTTAAAAATATATTTTTCTTTATTTCCTTGGCTTCAACGTATTGTCTTATGCGGGGAATGGGAATCCAATAAAAGTTTACCTATGTGTAGATCATTGACTATATTTGTTACTACACGATATACGACAAAGCAATTATGACAGTTAAGATCCTATTTGTTTATTACTTAAAAAGATAATTTAGAAAGATATTAAGACGTAGGCATTGTGTTTATGGAAGAAAAAAGCAAATCATGAAATGCCACTTACGCATCAAATAATTAATGCCAGCAAGTTTAAATTTCATTTAACATCCTCCATTTTTCAAACAAATATAAAACTTCAAAGGTAAAAACTGACTGGAATTAAAAGAAAAAATGACGCGGCAGAGCAGTCACGTCTAACTTTTATTAGTTCAAGACTTGACCGAATGCGATGCCGGCCCTTGTGAAATTAAAGCTTGTCCTTTGACAGTTATAACAAGGTTGTTGAATGAGTTTTCTAATATAGCATCTTTAGTAATTGAAGTAAAATTATTTCTTTCAGCCATCTCCATACTAAAAATGTTTTGCAGTAACCGCGGTTATGAGCAGACTCCCCTAAAACGTAATAAATAAAATAAATTTCCACTGATATTCACACAGCACTATCTAGCCCCAAGTCTAGCGTGAAGACTGTTTTATGGGTACTAAACAACGGTTAAACATACTGATATTTTTTTTGTAAATACATACATATTATATATAGAAAACACCCAGACCATTACAAATATACATGTTCATGCACACAAGTGTTTATAGTGCCCAGGAATCGAACCCGTAACCCTTGGTGTTGCAGTCGACGTCTCCACCACAACACCAAATGGGTCGGCAAATAAAAAAAATAGGGTAAATTATAACAAATATTTTCCATCAATCTCAATTTGTAAGAAATACAATCTGACCTGAATGTAGTCGCAAATATGATGTTAATATTACCGTGACTTTGTGTGCTTTGCGTAGCGTCGGTGGCTGGACTCTTGCCTTCCGACCGCGAGGGCGCAGCTTCAAATCCCGCCACGTACCAATGTGTTTTCTAATTTTCGAAATGAAATATACGTTATCCGACGCTCTTACAGTGAAGAAAAACATCGAGAGGAAACTTGCGCACGCCTGCGAAGAGATTCAAAGTTGCGTGAAGTCAGCCAATCCGCACTAGGCCCGCGTGTACGACAAAGGCGTAATCACCCTACACGGGTAGGCTCGTGCCCCTCGGTGGGGACGATTAATGAGCTGATGATTTATTTATTTACTTATTTATTCAAACAAACATGCCAGCTTACAGAAAGGTCCAACACGCCGACAAGTCAAACAAAACGGTCGTCACAACAAATATTAAAGATAAATTAAACTAATAATAAATAAAAATTAGAATACAATAAATGCTTAGATTATGTCAATTCAAAAACAACACACAAAAAAAGGTTAAATAAATGTGTAGTCAAATTTATGAAACAAATGTCATTTTAAATAATAAAATTAAGAACATTTTAAAACTAAAATTTATAATTACTTTTGTCAAGGAATTCATACGTAGATACTAATAAATGTCGCAAACCATCAAAAAATAGGTCGATGGAGATGGATTGAGCGAGCATGTCTCCTATCACTCGAAGTGCACGTGCTGTAGGCGCATGCGCAGCGTGTGCAGTGTGCGCGTCGGGCAAGAGCAACAGGCGCGGCCACAGACATCCGAATATACAATTAGACTGAACAAGCCGCCAAGTTTATAGGCAGTCCCAGTGTCGCTTGTTTTCGGTTCTTACCTGTGAAAAGTAATTATATTTGGTAAATTTACTGATTCATTACGATGATGGCATGTTACAATTGCACAGGGTGGCATTTTGGGAAAAAACGGTAATTTCTTCTAATATTCGTGTGTCTTGACTCGTCTCACAGAGCGTAAACTGGCAGCCAGTGTATGCTCGTTGAGCTTACATTTGTCGCACTTAAAAACGCGGCTTGCCCCATCTCCTGTATTGGGAAATCTGTGGGCGCGGCCGTCGACGACTTGCAATTTGTCCACTGGTGCCATGTGACATGCGGAAGGGGATTGCCAGGCACACACGGCCCACTACATCTGGACTATCAATCCTGTGATACATGATAGAAAGGTAGTGTATCACTAGCAGGAGTTTCCTTCTTCGAGCAAGGGTATCTAAGCCGACCATACCGTAAACAAATAAAGAAGGATAAAGATATGGATAGTATCCGTAATGCTATCCATATCTTTATCCTTCTTTATTTGTTTACGGTATGGTCGGCTTAGATACCCTAGATAGATGATGATGTGGGCTTTGTCGTAACCTTGGGCACAAGCAGCCTATGCTGAGGTTGATTGTGGTAGGTACAAAATTAAAACATGATAAAAGTGGCTTACTCTTAATCAAACCTAATTTATAACCTAATTCTAAAATTAAATAAACCAATTTTATGGATAATGCATAATTTACTTACATCTAAGATCAACAATTAACTTTCCAGATGCACAATCACGAAGAAACTTCAACCAAATAATGTCGGAACCCCATGGCATACGTATAGTTAATGTAATATTGAGAAAATAATATTATTCAATAAAATTTTGATTATAGAAAGACAATGATGTAAAAAAGTATGGATTCGTGATATGCTCACAAAACAATCGAAAAAAGTGTTCCGAATGCAGTGGCAACCCACATACACATATTGCGAATGAGCGTACATTTACCTAAACAAAAGAGTACAAACTGTACTCTCTTCGGCGGTTCGTTTTTGAGGCACGGGTGGCATATCTACCTTTATATATACAAAATATCATTGTAGAAAGAGTACAAAATCAAAAGCACGAGCACACTATTACGTCATTATGACATGTAGCGAGCGACGTGACTATGTCTAGCTCCAAACTAAGCATTAGCCTTTAATATGGATAATAAACAACTCTCTCTCTCTCTCTCTTCAACCTATCGCAGTCGACGGCTGGACATAGGTCTCCCCCATCCCCACTAAACAACTGATAAAGTTTTATTTTGTAAATAAATACATATTATACAAATGCCAAAAAAGGTTTCCTTTGACATGTGAATAGAAAATTTACTAATTTATCAGAAGCATCATCATTAATAAAACGTTGAAACCATTACGTTTACGCAACTTGTGAAATGAAACCCACCAGATATTATCCCCAGCAAATTACCGAACTAGTGATTGACAAACTACGCCGGGCACAGGAGCAATTTTCGTGTGAGCTCCCCACTGCGGTATCACGACATGTCCTAATTGAATCGAATTGAAATGTAAATGGAATTGAATGCAAATGTATTCAATTAATTGGATGTTATAGCTTGTACGTGGCTCCTGGATCCATTAATTAACAACTGGCGTGTTCTGTCGTTCAGAATCTTGGATAATGCGTAGGCGCAGCTTTGTGATAAGTTTGGGAATATAAGTTGTGATTGTGTGTGTTTAGTTTGTAATGGTTTAATTTTGATAAATAAGACACACTAATAGTATATGGATATACTCGTATTATTCTTATATCTACACTGAATTTTACGTCATAAGTGACTGGGACGGTCAGCTCGCTCACCTGCTGGTAAGTTATACGCCTGACCATGACATAAGCAGTGTTAAAGGAAATCATTAGAAGTAGGTAGACAGTATTTTCCGGCAACACTCCTTTGCGCCCGTCACCTGAGATAACAGATGCTAGGTCTTTTATACCCGTTAATTTAACTAGCTGCAGTGCCCTTATCCTAAAACATATTTTACGGGACGATATCTGATTTCTACCTCGACGGCCTGCCTAATTATGCCTCAATGAATTTGCTATAAATCCATACAGCTAACAGTTAATCAAAATCTCTGGGACGCTCATTGTTAATGGATTTTAATCCTTACCCACTACTGTAGTCTCCAGCTTATTGGTGTGTGGAAAAAGCCGAATTCTTAATAAATATACCGTAAGAAAAGAAGGACAGAAAGTCTTGACTGGCTTTTATTTATAAATATTATGAAGTCTGGAATAAACTTGCTTTTTTTCAGAACTTTAAATATATTAAATTCTAAAAAGAAAAGTTACTTGTGTTTCGTTAGTTTCCAATATTAGTTAGCGCCAGTAATCCACAACTCAATTAAACTTGAGACCCTTGACAGCCTTCCGTGGAAGCAGTTGTTCAAAAACTGTTAATGACATAGAAAATTAAATCTTGTGATGAAAGGAATAGGTTCCTTCAGGATTTATCACTTTTTATTGAAACTTTAATACAGAAATTGGGGTAAATTTAAACTTAATAGCGTTCATTTAAATTTAGTCAATGAATAATATTAACGATTTTAAATCATAAAACATTTATAATTTGAAGCTTTATTAAAAAAATTTTTTTTTCATTAAAAAGGAAATATTTTCCATATCGTGTTAGTAACAATTCTCTTAACCGCTATATATATTAAACTCGGCAATGTTAGTTTAGTTCTATGTTGGTTAGAATTAAAACAAAAATCAAAAAATTACACAACGACATGTCATCATCATCATCAGCTCATTAAACGTCCCCACCGAGGGGCACGAGCCTACCCGTATAGGGTGTATAGGCCGTAGTCGTCCACGCGGGCCCAGTGCGGATTGGACGACTTCACACACAACCTTCGAATCTCTTCGCAGGCGTGCATGAAGGTTTCCTCACGATGTTTTCCTTCACCGTAAGAGCGCCGGATAACGTACATATATTTTTCGAAAATTCGAAAATACATTGGTATGTGACGGGATTTGAACCTCAGCCCTCCCGGTAGGAAGGCGACAGTCCACACCACTGAGCCACCGACGCTCTCTACAACGACATGTAGCCCTTATTTAATACTTAATATATTTTGTAAATACGTATACACTTACTACGAGTACATACATTTAAAGTCCCCAGACCAATACGAAAAGACAAGCTAATGCACACGAGTTTTGTAGGTATTTTAGTTTATTTTCATTAGTTTTCCAATTATGACTCACAGTTTCCTAACACGTTATAAATATTTTAAAGTTGGATAACTGAAATATAAAATGTATTGATGGCATTTGCCAAGACCATGTAACTGATAATATATCTATCTGTGTAGACAAATAAGTTAGATTATGGCGACACGTTTACTACCCTGAAGTATTCTTATAGGGATGTGGACTAACAGATCAAATGAGCTGAGCTCAATCTATCAAACTGTCATATTTTCATACATTTTCTTTCTTCACAAAATCAAAATTTCAGCATTGGATTGTTAAACAATGTCAAAGTAAGTCGTATAAACAAGATAATATTATAAGTTATTTTAAATAATTCCATCACATTAACTAAGGTTGACGGTGACTTCATTACAATATGTCAGCAGAGCGCGCCCTTTAATTAACGCATCCAGAATTCAGGTAAATACTATTAATAGCGTTGGGAGTCGGAATTTGTATATAATTAAGATTAATGAAATAACCCGCAAGTCCGTTGCTATGGCAACGGAATACTACTTTAAAGTGCTGTGGGGTTGCAGTAAAAGCGATTTGAATGTTATTATTAGCATATGTAGTATTCTTAGATAAACAATATTAGGAGTTTTATTTAAATGGTTAATATTAATATTTTTTTAAAAATCAAATGTTAAGCAAACAAAGGTAGAAAAAATGTTTAGAAGAAAGCATCCACATTTAAAAACTTACAGTAATAATTTTTGATCAAAGAACAAAATTCCATAGTATTCATTGTTATTTTATAAATAAAAAATAATTCTGCGTCGTATAAATATCTTTAGAGCGAAATTATATAAACGATTATATCGTTAGAAGATTATCTTTTTTAGCGATAAAGACACAAACGAAGCTCGTGGCTCCTAAAATGGCTATTATTTCTAAATGTAACTGTGAGTTACTAAAGCGTTTATATAAATACTATGTTATGTATAACGACACTAAAAGCATTACTGCTATGCAAAAAAGAAGTTCAAATTGAGATGTCTACTCGGATGATTCATCTAGTCTATCTGAGGTAAATATCGCAATTCAAAGAATGGAAATAACCTAGTAATTATACTATGGTCTTATTTTATTGATTACAAATATAAGTTGATTTGTGAAAATTATTATTTACTACCCAGATGGCTGTCAGCTTCATCGCTAATTTAATAAAAAAAATTGAAATAACACTGGAATTAAAACGCCACCACTCAACTCCACCTTACCATCCTCAAAACAGTTCGTACCAATTCGTGTAATTTGTCATTAATTCGGTACGAATTTAATTATTGAAGAGAGCTGTTAGTATGTACAAATGTAGTGTTGTTTATGTTATTAAATTTTGCAAGAGACTATTAAGTATCAATAAATGCGTAATTATTATTATTTTGAACATTTAGCAGCGTGCCGTAGTTGCACCAGCAATGTATTCTCGTTTGAACATTCCCATACATTCTCACAATCCTTTACTGCAAACCACTCCTATTTCACGGTGCGATATTCCTTGGTACCTACATATACTGAGGTACTATTGATTTTACCACCTAGTGAAACTAGATAAATTATTATTAGGGTAGAGCCTCTGACAATGGCTCGAATCATAAGCGAAAATGTACTCCCATATAAAACTTTAGTTACTTACTTTAATAGCTCTTAATAGTGAATAATTTTCGGGGAATTGACTATGAAAGTTTAGGAATAATAAGAGTGCGCTCACGTATGTTGCCGTTGGAGCAGATGAGTTCTGGAGGGGAGACCTCACATTGCTAAGCGTAGCATAAGACGCCCTCCCGCCCCATGAAACGACGACTTGCGAAAGGTTGCTGCTGGAGGCTGGATGAGGAAAGCGGAGAACCGGGATATTTGACGCAAGGCTGAAAAGAATAGAAAGAGAAAAAGTGTACCTTGTCAAACTGAATGCTTTATCCTTAACCCTTTGAGCGCCAGAGACGTTTTAAGGCGTCATAAACAATAGATTTTTCATTGTGTCTCAATTCCTGGTGTTCAATGGGTTAAGCCGCATCTTACGGCAGTCGCCTAAAGAGTGAAGTGAAGGTAGTGACTGTTGTATTCTAATGACTTGTCCCCACACGGTTAAGTCCAAACTAACGGAAGCCATTGGGTGTAATTTTACCTATATATTTAACACAGGGTGTCACTCGCGTTACACGTCACTTTATTTAACAAGATACCATGAAACGTGTTAGTTCCAAACCTTTGTAATCCTGAACAATAATTTTCATCGTATCAGCTCGCCGGGATTAATTATTAAGTGCCCCAAGTTAAGGGAGCATATAAATAATAACACCCTTGTCAAAAGGGCTTACGTCGGTGTCTCGTAACCACAGTGAAAATAGGCCATATGATGAGAAAGTGTTTCGGAATGTACCTTGTTAGTCTATTATTTATGTTGGGAGCGTTATAATAAGGAAAAAAAGATAATTTTTTGTTTTTTTAAATAAAATGACAGTTAAACAGCCCATATGCTTACGACCCATTTGGTGTAATGGTTGGGGCGTGGGCTATTACACTGTGGGTTCCGGTGTTGAATCCCGGAAAATACAAACATTTGTGTGCAATAACATGTATAACATACAATACAAGCAGATTGGTCTGGGTGTTTCCTTTGTATAATATGTGTGTATTTACCAAAAAAGTATATATAAGAAGTTTATACGTTGTTTAGTGTTCATATTACAGGCTAATTCTTATTTTTGGGATAGATGGCTGTGTGTATCAGAGGATATTTATTTATACTATTCCATGCGATTTTTTATAGCTTGTTTATTGGGAGACTTTTTTGTAACTGTTGGTTGCATGTGGGCATGTCGAAAAGTTATATATTTTTTTTTACCTAAAACTAAGAACACTAGCATTGATACAAAAAGTAAAGTTTTTTAGGTCTACTGTTTCAGAATAAACAAAATTATTTTGATCTGATTATTGTGCAAACAATTTAAAAGTTAATAGGCTAATAACTTGGGGAATATTAAATCACTAATGAAATCTCGTTTGCCCGCAGGAAGAGCTGGCATAATATATAAGCCAAAATCTAGACCGTTAAATCGCCCTCCTATGCAAGGGGCTTATTCTGAAAGTCTATGAGTGACGGAATAAACCAACATTATGATTTAAAAGTAACATTCTAAAACCAGTTCACAACGTCAAGGGTTTTGTTTGTCTTCTTTCTGACTTGCTTGTAGGTTGAGTTGAGGTTAGATCTTCAGGTGGACCCAGCAACTTATTCAATATATTACGTAGTAAGTAGTTGTCGCACTGCATGTTTGGAAAAAATCAGGTAAAGATCACAAGTATGATTGAATAATATAGCTTTCTAAGCAATTCGATTTTCGTACAAAAAACCTTATAAATTTTGTATTTTATTATTTTATATGTGTATATTATGTTATAAATGAATAAATATTTGCATTCCTATAGCGATATTATAGAGGGTTTACCCACAAGATCAAAAGATGACCTGAAGGGAACATAAGAGGCCTGCCATCGTCATTGCAGCCTGACGCTAGAGCATTTTAATGCGAACCATCTGACGAGTTGTACGAAAGCTTTCTGGTCTTGCTTCGGTGTCAAGCTTATATGCCCGGCCAGTAGTCGTAGCGCGCCCACTAATAAATAACTTTTGACTTCTGGGACCAGAAATTTCGCTTTAAATGATGTTAATAATCTTATCTATTACTGAACATGCGTTAAAAAAACATACTTATTTGTTTTAAATCTGACGCTGCGTTCCCAGAATAGGCCCCTGGCAATTGCCGAGTATATCACTTTTATTTGAGGATAAAAGCAACACTTGGACGTTTTCCAAATTAACTCTTACGCAGATAACCGCAATTATGCAGTGGGTATTATGACGGCGATATAATTGTAGTTCGCCCTCTTTCCGGCGGAATTAAGACATTTTGTGCATCTAGCTAGCTTATTAAAATAACAAATACGGTTACTTTTTCGGAAGTCGGAATAGCGTTCCCACCAGAGTTTTATGTATGCATGTGCAGTGGCGTGCATATAGATTATGAGTAGAGTATGCAAAGTGATATTAATCGCAAAAACAATGAATAATTTTCATTTTGGTCAAATTAAGTGCTGTTGATGGCAACAGTTTGCCTAATGTATCAAATCTGTAAAGGAAAATAGGCGGATAAGTGACAATCATTTAATATGTTGGCAATTTTCCGGTTGGTCGGTGGTTGGTTATTTGGACGGACAGGGAATGTACTGCTTATTTGCATATATGGAGTGCACGCCACTGATTATGTGCAACAGTATCGGTTTTAATTTTAGATTAAGATGAAATATAAAGTCGTTGATGATGATGAATTGAGACTTAAGAAAAATTTGACTAAAAGTGCAAAATGTCTTCATGGTCTTAGTTCTAGCAACAAAGCTAGGATGGTAGACGTTAACACCCACTTATTCGTTGGACAACCCAATCTCCCTTTATTAATTAAATGTTTTTTTTTTCAATTTTTGGAATCGCCAAGTAGATTGTTAATTTGTAAATCATTTTGAATGGACCTTTTCCTTCGTTTTGATATCATTTCGCTATTATTGTAAAACCTAAAAAATTGATATAATAAAATTATTCAAAGCAATAATGTATGTATTTATTATATGTTTACCTAAAGCAGAAAAAAAATTGCATACGTTCCTTTGCTTTTGCGGCATATGGTATTTTGACACACATTAAACGATTTTTGCTCATCTCAATACTGTGAAGCTTTTAAAAACCTTTATCTACTTTCAATTTAATTTGACACTGACAGTATCGTACAAAAATAACAATAGTAACAAAGTTTACCAGATGGGATTAAATGTATGAAAAAATGAAATGTTTACGAAACGCAACTTTTTGATAGGTTTAACAGATGGGAAGTAGCCAAAAAACTAGATAGTAGTAGACACAAACACACACACGCGCACTTGCTAACACACACACTCACCCATGCTGTAAATTAGCCTTTAAGTTTTTTATCTTTGTGTAATGTCTTTATTTTTTTGTGCCATCTTATTAATTCACCTTAGCGTCAGTTCACCTTGGTGAATTGAAGTGTTGAGGCCTGGTCCCCTATGAAACGGGTAACGTCGTATTGCCTAGCGTAGGCACCAGTCTCGCACAAACAAATGTGAAACAATTATGCAATGTTTGTTTGTTGTGAGAAATAAAGATTATTATTGTAACAAGCTGGGGGTTCTGGATAAATTATTGCCAAACACGAAGAATAACACGGTAACACACTTTATTAATTTACTACCATTAATTCCACGCAACACTGATTACACTTACACTCTCACTAATTAGTCAATTAACGCACGCACTATAATCCGTAATTAACACTGCGCACTATAACACAACACTTGATGAGACCTTATAATGTCCGCACACACACGTAATAATCACTCGTTAACTCTTCACACTGTTATCTCACACTCGACGATCCCTTATATATCGCTTTATCACTCGCTTCTTCCTTGTAGTCGCAGGTACTTCGCTCTTCGTTCGCTCTTGAGTAGAACACAAGACTCCCGGCGTTTTTTTTTTTTTTTTGGAAAGGATTTGTTGTTGGCCGCAGATGGCCTTAACGACGTCACCGGATGAAAATGGCGAGCCTAGCTCAGCCGATGATTGGCTCCGGTCGCGGCACGAGACCGCTTCCGGATACCTATCGAAGTAGGAGAAGAAGGACGGCCACTAAGGGCGCCCACTAGGGCTCGAACCTTGACTTAGTGCCGTCCCTCGGACGAGGGAGGAATATGACGGAGTGAGACGCTGTGAGGATTGGGAATCACGCGTCCGCCGGCGGATGCGGTGTCCTAGTGTTCGTGTACGATGTACAGTGTGCTGAGTGTGAGTGAAAGGCGCGTTGGCCTCTGTGATAGTGTCATCTGGGTCGAGTAATATGTGCCTCGGTCGGCGATGTTTAAATCGAACACCCTTCATGGGCAGATAGTTTGCCGCTTGGGCAACGAGCGGGTTGATGTGACTGGACGCGTTATCGAAGAAGCGACGGGACGCTTCTTTCATGAATGACTTAATAGAGGGAATGTCGAGGTCCCTATGTAGGTCGATGTTCCTAATATACCAGGGAGAGTTTGCCGCGGCGCGTAGAACTTTGTTTTGAATTCGCTGAAGGCGATTCAACAATGAGGGAGCTACGTGTGCGAAGACGACACTAGCGTACGTCATGACGGGTCGAATGCAAGCTTTGTAAATTGTCAACTTATTTCTAAGTGACATTTTACTCTTCCTACCTATGAGATGATAAAGCCTGCCTTGGAAGAAGGCAGCTCTGTTCCTGACTGTCCTAATGTGTTGTGCGAACGAAAGTCCCCTATCTAAGATGACGCCTAAGTATTTGACCTTCTTCTCCCAGGGGATCGGTTGGCCAAAAAGAGTGATCTGTTTGAGGTCGCGTACTGTGCTTCGGCTAAGTTTCTTGGCAGATCTCGCGATGGGCCCCCGTGAAAAGAGCATTGCTGCACTTTTCTCGGGGTTCACCTCGATACGCCATTTCCTAAACCAATCTCCTAAGGTGTTAGCGGCAGATTGTAGTACGCGAGAAATGCGACCTTTGTTGCGATCTGAGTAGAAGACTGCCGGCGCACCCATCGGTCCGCCTTATATACCTGTCCGCCCGCTAAGCTCGAAGCGTCGACGTCATTCTACATAGTTCGCGAAATATCTAGAACATGCTAGACTCTTTGCTAATTGACAATTTGCATGTTATACTCTATGGTGGACAAACGTCACATATTAGCCGCCATATTTAATGTCATTTTAATTACGTCAATTCGTAACACTGCCCCCTTCCAAGAAATGCTCGTCCCGAGCATTATCTCCATAGAAACGCGCTAATCGATCCACATGAACAATCTTGGATGCTCCTCGTGGATGCTTGCGTATACGGTACGTGACGTCGTTAATTTTGGTTATAACTTGGTACGGTCCATCCCATTTAGCTTGAAGTTTTGAGAGACTTCCCTTTGCTTCGAAGTGGGTTGGGTTGATTGTTTACGTTGCGATCGTAACGTGTTTTGGCCCTCTCCGATGACTGCTGTTGTTGGGCAGTTGTAATTGCTGCCCTGTCTACATGTTGTTCAGTCCGCCATGCGTTAATTTGCTTGCGGCAGTTGGAGCGCAGATGGCCTTTGAGCCCACATGAATAACATCTAGGGATAAATCTCCGCCAAGGTTCACACTCAGCCGTTTCAACAACTTCCCTGATGCGGTGAGTTCTTTGATATTGTCTTACTACTTCCACTTCGAACTCATGGGCCAAAGCGTCCTTCAACGTAGCGTGATGTCCAAGTCGCACAGCTGCCCTTACCTCCAAATCCCGGATGTCATCCACAAAGGCCTGCACCAACATCTTCTGAGCTAGTATAGGCTCGGATCGATACGCTTTACGAATAAGCTTCTAAATCTCTAATCCCCACTGTTGTAAATTCTTACAAACGCGCTGGACCCGTTTTTTAAACTGCGCGCAAAACACATGTTCCAAATGAGTATCACCAAACCTGGATTCCAGTGCTTGCACCAACTGCCCATATGTCACATCTTTGTCAAGAGTTTCAAGCACCGACAACGCTTCGCCCCGCAGGCCCATTGTAAGCGCCGTAAAAGCTTGGGATTCCGACCTCGAGTTCGTTTTCTTAACCACCTCAAACTGTAGATCGTACGCCGACCAAGACGTTGTCCTTTCGAATGGCGGCACTTTAACGCCTTTTGTTGAAGGCGCCCAACCAACATATAGCGGGCTTCCGTTGGTGATCTTTAGCTCCTTTACTTCCTTCTTGATGTCGGCAATCTCATCGAAAGCTTCTGTGATACGTTTCTCATGGTGGCCTATTTGCTCCTTAATTTCTTTAAGATCTTTCCTAAATTTGCTATAGATGTCCTTGATAAGGAGCATTTGTTCATCTTGTCGACGTGCCTGCTTTTCCTTGTCGACCTGCAGCTGCGCCTGTAACAGCCTCATCTGCTCCTCCTGTCGGCGAGCCTTCTCCTCCTGTCGGCGAATCTCTCCTCCTGTCGGCGAGCCTGCTCCTCCTGTCGGCGAGCCTGCTCCTATATATCCTCCTGCGTATAATTGAAATCTGAACGGAAAATAAAACAAATAACAATAACTAGCATACGAATATAAATCTCGAAACTTAAAGCAAAACAATTATTTGAACTTCCTTAATCATAATCATCATCAATTCACTAGAGTTATTATATCCCAATTCTCAAATTATCATTACTATTTAGATTAATCCGATCATAAGCATTTGCGTAGTGCCAAACTGAATTGAGACAGGAATTACGTGGGATCTCTTATTTACTTCCTAATGCCGCGTTACGGAGGCACAGTGCACATAATCCCATCAATGGTTGTCGCACCATGCAGGGATTACTGGGCGCGCGACGATGGTGCGTGGTACAAGTGAAAATGGTTTTATAATTCTTAGTTGAGTTAGGTAGTTGAGTTGAGTCATCACGGGCGATCCATTTGGTGTAGCGGTTGAGATATCGACTACTATACCAAAGGTCCATCCCCGGGCAGTACAGACATTTGTGTGCATGAACTTGTCTGTTTGTAATGGTCTGGGTGTGTGCATGAACTTGTCTGTTTGTAATTTACGAAAAAATATATATAAGTATTGTTTATCCGTTGTTTGGTACCCATAATACAGGCTTCCCGCTTTACTTTAGATGTCGCTTTGTGAATGTCAGTGGATATTTATTTATTTATTATTATTTGCATCATCAAATAAAGGCCTTTCCCAAAAATCTCCACCTCCACCGGTCGGAGGCTATTTGTATCCAACAAATGCAACCTTTCGTGGGTAATCACGCGGGGACCGTCCCACGCTGTATTTACCGTTACAAGGTCTGCTCTCAAGCACTTTTCTGCTCCAGAGGCCATCTATTCTTCGAGCTAGATGTCCCATTGCCCCATCAGCTCTGTTACACGATTAGCTACATATGTTACCCGGTTCCTCCTATGAATCTTTTCATTTCTGATACGGTCACGTATAAAAACGGTTCCAAGAGTATAACAGCATCCACCTTAGTTGAGTTGAATTAGGTAGTTTTGTGAAGTCAGTTTAAACTAATTCATTTAAATGTGGAAGAAGAGTTGCAATATTTATATTGAATATATATTAAAACTGAAAGTATTAAAAAAATAAAAACGCTCATCTTCTAAAGATATAGGTAGAGTACAGGTATACGAGTATTATCAAGGGGACTTAGAAAAGATGTAGACAACATTAGGCTTAGAAAACTATTTAACTATCAGCCCACAGTTTGGGAAAAAATCTTTGGGGTTAGCTTACGAGTCCAATGTAGGAAACATTGCATTTATTCAAGGATAAGAAGAAAAAATATACCAAGCGCTGCTTTGCTCTAAAGAGCTAACTACTCTACTATGTACTGTGTACTTTGTTTCTACTGTGTACCCCTTACATTAGAACACTTGTTATGTTACTCAGTCTTCGCTATCTACCGCTCGAAATTAGCACGCGCGTAGACAATAGATTCATCTATTATATTTTGTGACTATCCACCCATGCTACGCACGACCGCTTATTACTTGAACCGTCTGATTACAATGTCCAAAGCGTGTTTGATTGATTTATTACTCTGTTTGTTATTCAACGGCGCGGGCGATGGACAACGAACAATGTTTCATCAATTGGATCACTCGGTAATTAGGTGTTTGTGTACACGAAATAATTAGCTATTTCACTATTGGTTTAATCAACTCTACAACAAATTTATAATTTTATATTTGTTCGTGGATTAAAGCGCTATATTTAATTTACACAGAAATCGTCATCACTACATTGGTTCGATTAAAATTGGTGATTGTTCATGTTTTCATTTGACTTTGTATGAACAGAAATTAAATATCTATTTCCATTATACGAACTCAATATTACCGCCATGATAGTCGTAGATGTCGAGTATACAGATTTTTTTGTTAGTAGTCTTACTGAATCCATTAGTCGTTATTGAATTGAAGATTTTAAGTTCGTTTCTTTTATTATTTATTTAATTTGTCTTTACAGCTAGGATATCAAACCCTTACACAAATACTATACTAAAGAAAACCCAAAAGTATGTACTTCGTCAGAAGTCTACCATAACTTAACGAAAGCACATACCACGGTAAAAGAGTAAAAAAAAACTATTTGTTCACCGCCCGCAGCGATAATTCCGCAAAGGCAATAAAAAATCAGCGGCAAATCTCAAAATCCCTACAGCAGCCAACTACGCACGCCTTCAAAATTATTAAGCCTTTGAAATTTTGATCCCAACACTGTTAGCAAATACAGACTCTGCATCCGTTGTTTTAGAGAAGCTAACGCAACCACACGAATCACAGGTTTGTTACGTTCTTGTTGTCAAATATGTTTACGATGTCACAAAATTTTACGGAGTGAGGTTTAATAGTAGACATGTGTCGTCCCCACTTGCTCTAGAAAGCGACATTCTTTCGGGCGATTGTGGCAATTTAAATAGGTAGATATTCCTTGCGAGTAGTTTGGCAAAGTAATTATAATACATTTGATTTGTACGTTAACTAATTGCAGTTAAATTAGAAGCACTAAATGATTATGTTTGAATGTTATGCAACCCGGGTAAGGATGCGTGAAAAGAATAAACAGTTTAATTCTTGTTCATAAATCATGGATGACGTTTGAGAAAAGTAAGATTGCATACCATTTACATGTAATAAATAATAATAAAATGTTTTATTATTTAATAGGTTACCTCACTTTGCATATCAGGGCATATTTTATTTTCACATATCCAAAAGTCATAAGAGGTCATGTTTGCAATTCTTAAAAATATTAGTCACGTTATAAGAAACAGTATTGCCCATTGAGTTTGGTAAGTTTGCACTCATTTAGATCCCACTACTTCGGTCAAAGAAATCAATAAGAAGTTGTAAATAACAACGATGAAATGGTCTGTGTGTGTGTTTTTGAAGGGTAGTCAGGCATGCGGTTATATATAAACCTATGAAAGAAAGAAATAAAAACTATTAAAACAAGCATAAAAATTCTTTTCGATAAAATTTGGTAGTCTTCAATATGAAGTGATATTCTTATCGGAGAGACATATAACCCTCTACGGTCAGCTCATTCAACGCGACTTCCCTGTAATCTAATAGCAGTCTGGACCAAGGATTTCGCCGTCGGGAGATATTAGGAATATCGTCTGACGATCGCTGATATTCTTAAAAATCCCTACGGCAAGGGGATTAGGGAAATTGGCATAGACGTCCGGATTACTTTGAAAATGCAGTTGACCTTAACAGACCATATTTAATGATCTAGCTTCTTCAACTATAAAAAGAGAAAAAAAAACATAAAGTAACTGCTACTTAAAAGATATAAAGAACATGTTAGAAATAAACTATTATATTTTTAACGTGACCTATTGAGTTCAGTTTGATTCTTTTAAAATTGACAGTCTACGATTAATTTCAGCTTTACAGGAAAAACGGCGTTGATTGTATGTTGTGTATACATTTATACTTTAAAATGTTTGGTTAAGCGATTATCTCACTGTTTATGGTTTCCAATCATAAGTCAATTATTAATCTTAAAAATAGCAGTCGCAAAGCTGCTTTTAAAATTCCCAATAAGCAGAAAGCTTATTAATGTAATCATATATCGTTTTTAATTTCCGTGTAATTTAATTTTCAATTTGCATAAAGCATATGTAAGACGTTTTTATTTAATTGTATGATTATATTGAGGGTTTTTATTTAATTGGAGGATTTCATGATAACTCATAGTAATTAATTGGATCGATTTAAATATTTAATGATGTATATAAGTGAGGTATATACTATTTCAAATAAATATCAAGTACACTAAAAAAAACTAAGAAACCTACAAAAAAGGTATTTCTGATCACTGTCCCTAGTCTGTGACATAGTACCCATAAGGCTGGCAACATTCCCGCGTTGTATAGCCAAACTTAAACGTTGATCAAGAAGGGCACCTACTCGCCTGTCACCTGTATATTCGGCTATACGTTTTACTAAATCCCGATATACACGATGGGCACATGGTCCCCACGGTCCAAACTTTTCCACAGCAAAAGGTTCAAATATAACTGTGTTGGTCAGGTTGGCATATTTACGAATTTTGTTGAATTCAGCTGAAGCAGCCTGGGTCAGCACCCAGCCTCAGACGAACTACGTGGAAGATGAGACGGCGCTAAAGTGTCGACGCAAGTCGACATAAGTATATAAGTTAATTAATTTCAAACAGTGCGCAAGATTTATTATTTCTTTAGTAATAACCAACTATTGTCGTTCAACAAAACAATATCTCACATTGCATCGCCTAGCCATCCTTCGTTTGTATTAATTGCTTCCCATTTAATAACCGCGCACCACTCCCACCAACTCTATAACCCTCGCCCCCCTAACGCCAAACGTGGTGGTTTGTTTGTCGGGCCCGTCGTAGATTTCATTTCCAAGCGATTGTTATTAAAATTTTCCCAGCTCGAGTTTTTCCGTTAAAAGGATTGGACACGATTTTTTCGGGTAAGCATGCCAGAGAGAACCATGGGGTAATTGCTACAAGAATATTTATTAGGGAAGACTAAATTAAGGGTTCAGTTTAGTATGTATTATGTTCAGAAAAAATTTTGAATTTGACTACAAATTCCTTTCTTTTTTTGTATAAAGGCAAATACATAGTTACTGGAAAAGGATTTTCAGTGAATACTGTGGCGTAACGTTCTTACGTTGGAAGTTTAGCACTGCACTTGAGATGAGGCTGTAAGGGCCAACTGCAGCCAACAGAAGTAGTCATTTAGAAAAAACTGTCGTTTTTAAGATCAGGAATTTATCATTGGCAGATAACATCAGTAGTCACTAGACCAACTGGGTGGTAGTAATATCACTACTAAGCCATGGAAATGTGAAAATAGTTAAAAGCACTGATAGCACATGTGCTAAATTCCATGAAAATTTTTTTTTACTTGGTAGGCTCGACACCGTGTCGTATAGTTAGGTGTTTAATACAGTGCCAGGAATATTCCCGAGAATAGGTATGTGATGGGAAGTGGGCACCATGGTTTCGGAAATCACGAGTAATTAGGGACTTAAAATCTATAGCAGTATAGACGGAATTATTAGCAATAATCACTATATTACTATAGGCTTGGCTTGTCATACATATCTGGTCCGTTAATTTTAGAACATAAAAGAAACACCAATAAACATAAAAAAATAACCATGGTTTGACTTGACTAAGTTCTTTAAAACTCACCATTTCTAAAGCGGCACGAATAGCATTAGTAGTATTTTAAACGTAAGCAAGTTCTGATGGAAATTTTAATTCACTGTGGTGCTCTCGATGTTTGCTTTGTGAATAATTTGAATATTAGTTTATTCCGTGGAGCGCCGGGCGGTGTCCGGGAATTTGATGTCGGAATGCATTTTTAAAAGTTTCGTCGAGTTTGCTAGTTAAAACTTACGGAGTGATTTAAAAGTGGTGCGACGACTGCATTCGTTTGAATTATTAGTTTCGCTTTTTAACAATTTATCGCATCTTTGTTTTACAAAATACTTAATTGAAAAGTTTCATTTGACAGCTTTTTAAGTTATGAGTATTTATTATTTAAAATTACATCTGAACAATGAAGTCATATTATTAGGTACTTAGCTCTGAAAACCCGTTTAGAACTTAGTGGTTGATAGTTTTTTTTTAATAATCATTTTATGTTGAAGATGGGGAATCGGTAATGGCTTTCGCGTTTAGTTGGCAATAGCGCATATTATAAAGTAATTATCGCAATGTAGATTGAAAAATATTATTTCCAGTCACTTCGTGTATCAGAAGACACGGTAAACCGTTGGTAACTCCATAGTCACGCTTAGCAGTGGGTTATAGGCTTGTCCAGATTACAATCCAAATACCACTAACCCCACAAATGGGATGGTTACTTGAATGTTTAATTGAATCATCGAATTAAATTTGTTTTACACCAGAATAATTAAACATTATTTGAACCTGTTTATACGAGTAAAACAAGAAGTTACGTAGATATTTAACAGGAATACAACTACAAAAATTTGTAATAATATTATTTCTAGAAACAATGTATTTAGAACACACTATTATGATACTACTGACATTTTCATGACCATTGGTTCTACTCTAAAACAAGCTCTTCGCAAACAATGTTAATGAAAACAATGGAATACCACTGTACAATAACTTTTCACTGCTCATTTTGTAAGAATTCTCTTAGTAATTACAAAAACTTAGTGTATGCTTACATTGGAACTTGTTCTAAGAAATAAAAAGCAAACTTACGTGCATGCGATAAAAGAAAAGAAAATGCTAACGTCTCATTAGCGATTTAAAATAACTTTTGGTATACCTAGTGAACATGCGCTTAGTTGTGATGATAAAGAAATAAACGTAGATAGTCAAAGTTTTCGAGAAAGCTCTATTAAGAAAGCCATTTTTATAAAGACTTGTATTCAGAGAAAATAGCGTTGGAACTTCAATTGTTCTGGTTGAAAATAATGTATGTGCTGCAGTATCAGAGCGATATCAGTCAAATGAAGAAGAGGAAATTTTTCTTTTGTTTCTGATTTCAGCCTATTTGCCTATACTTAAGTAGGTGAGGAAGTTGTGATCAATTGCATTCTTTAGTTTTTACTGTTGTTTAAGAAATATTATTGATCTATTGGAAAATTTGCATCTAAATCAAATTTTATTAATTTAAGTAGGTATCTACAGTTAATCAATCAATTAGTCAAAAACGTTTAGGAATTTAGGTCATCCATATGATATTAAACCTGCAGTTTTTGGTTATCTTGTATAAAAAATAAACCAACCACGCTAGTCAATCGAACCTTTAAAAGTGCAATAATTTAATAAACGCACAATCAGCACAAATGTATCCTGTGCTACCCAGAGCTTGAACGTATGAAACATATAGTAGACGAAAAAAATTGCCCGGCCCTGCTAAATGTTTCAGAAATTAACATAAAGATTCAATTGCATTTCATGACATAATTATAAAGTGTTTTCTGTGTCCAATTTTGAGTGGGATGTTTGTTTAATATTTTTTTCCAGACATTTTAACAATATAGTTATTCCAATATTACTGCAACATGTAAATGAAGTTTTTGTTCTATATTGACTCAATGTCCAGGAGTTCCACTGCATTATTTCAGAGTAAAACTTACTGATGAGATGTCGGAGTAAAACGCTTGTTTTTCTGTCTGGATTCTGATGAAGATACCGAACTATTGTTATTCTTCATGAAAATTTGACTTTTACGCTAAATTCGTTTTTATCATACTAAAGGGCAAACGAGAAAACTCACCTGATGGAAAATTTACTCCAAACAGACACAATAGTTTATATTATGCTACAGCCACCCTGTACCGTTACTCATGAATACGTATAAAACATGGATATATCCGTCCGTCAACGCTAAATGATTAACATATAACACTAGACGATAGTTATGCGTTGGCGGCTCTTTCAATAGGAATACGCTCATTTTATGGGCGTCAATACTGAACACTCAAGAGATATACCACAGTTATGTCGTGTGTGTTAAAAATATCAAGTGCAATGGCGCCTTAATTTATAAAAATTGTATTTTTTTATTTTTCAATTACTTTTGAGTATTGATTGAACTCGCTCGAGTTATTAAAGTTAAACGTGCCAGTGGTAAAGTACTCAAGATGTTCATAGACAAGAAGTAAAGTAGTATATATAAAACTCATTTCAAAATCTCACATTTCATAACTTAAATAAACATTCTAGAATATCCAACTTTATCCCGTCATTACCCGCTAATGAAACCGAAATCCCTCATTATAGTGATGTAATAATTTTTCGTCACAAAAACGCGAAAACGTTTTAATTTATGTTACTAATGAAGACGTTCCGAGAACGGCTAGGCATTGAGGGAAGACAACGGGACGCGACGCAATTTCCGGTTTTTAGTTTCAAAGAGCCGCATGGCGGGGCGCCCGCTTCCGGTACCTTAGAGAGGTCATTACTAGTGGTACTCGAGAAAGGTTCAATATGAGGACATATTATTTGGGATTTAAGAAGTTTTAAATCAACAAGAATATAATATGGCAGTACTGGTGACTTGTAATGATTTCTTAAATCCTATAAAATATGTTGTCCACGCTTCTACTATTATCAAATAAAATAATTTGATACCCCTTACATTCTATAAATTTAATTGTTGAAAGTTGCATCCAGTGCCATTTTTTATACTATGTGTATATAGCTAGTATAGACAGCTGAAATGTATTTTAACATTTATTGTAAGAGGATCTACTATTTCACTTCAGAACTCGTCTGCTTCAAACCATCGGTTCTGCGATATACGCGACCAGCTTCCTGCCTTTTCAACTTACTGATCTGGCAACCCATGTCGCCAACTTTAGCTCTCTTAATATTATTTCAATAACTTGAATCCAATTTACCTGGGGTAGCTTATGTAAAAGTTTGTTAAAACATACAAAATTCAAGTCAAAACTCAACATGCCAGTAGTAAGGGTCAAGGAAGCACTTCGCTAAACACGGATGAGCGGGAATTGGTTCCGCTGTTTAGTCCTCATCCCGCTGCTTATTTGAGGACATAATTGGATATACGCAATCTGAATCGCAATGACAAACTAAAATATTTCCCGGTTAAACTATCAAGTCATTTTAACTTGAAATACAAATTAGTCTCTATGATGGAGGTATCGCTAATCTTAATTGGTGGGTGTTAAGAACTACAATCCTAATACTGCAACTTACAGCAAACAGGGTAGGTACTTAAGTAAATGTTTCACGGTCACCCATCCCATAAAATGACCATTCCGCTGTTGCCTAACTTAAACTTAGGCACTGATTAGGAGTATAGAAGATACCATAACTAATATGTTTAATATTCGACGACACATTTGGTGTATTGGTTGTGACGTCGGCACTTACATCAAAGTTTTGAGTTCGATCCCCGGCAGTACAAACATTGTGTGAACATGTCTGTTTGTATTGGCCTGAGTGTTTTATATGTAGAATATTATGTATGTATTTACAAAAATATGTATATAAGTATGTTTATTTGTTCCTTAGTACACATTTATTACAGGCTAAATGCTAGGTTAGGACAAGATGGCGCAATGTTAATGTCAGTAGATATTTATTATTTAATAATTTCTCGTACAAAAACAGTTGATACAATTTTTTTTCGCAGTTCACGCAGGCCAAAACAGATAAGGTTTTGCGAAAATAAAGGTACCATCAATTATTCTACAGGCACAACAATATTTTTTCCAAAACGACAGATCGAAACTCGATCGGAAGCCGAATGGAACTCAATAAAAACACGCGGAGGCTGTCGCGGGTTCGGTAATAAGAGGAATGATAAAAATTGGCGATATCTCTTTGTTTTCTATTCCAATCTGGAGGAAATCGATCGCCCCGGGCCGTTGTCAAGATTACAAACAGGGGTCCGGACACACCCCTGTTTTTAATAAATGAAAGGTCGCCCTGAAGCGTATAGTACTGACTAGCCAAGGGAGGTAAGAAAGTTTCGCTATTGAATGTTACTAACATTCAGAAACAATTACTTTGATGGACGCAGACCCCAGTTTCCAAAAACCATGCAATAGACCCAGATATGTTCATATATTCAGATTTTTTACTACACGGAAATCATTTAACCGACTTCTTAACCATTACACCTGATAAGAGGTCATTCATATTTTTATCGACGTAATTCATATCATCAACAATTCATTAGTAAGCTGGTGAAGCATGTCATTATGAAAAGTAAATCGGAACATTAAGGAAACAATAAAGCATTATCTTTAATTAGTTTTCAATTACGCGATTTTATCCGTGAGCTATTGGTTTTGATCCAATTATATATTATTGGCTTAGGTTTATAATATAGGGGACATCATTTCTCAATTTGTTTGTTTTAAAAAAAATAAGAATAAAAAAAATGTACTGTCGTTCACGTCATGCACGTATATATTCGTAAAAACTCTGAAGTACCCAAATTGTCGGATATATACAGTCATTATAAGTAGTGATATTTAATAAGTGATCAATTCTATATAAAAAAAAAACCATAAAAGTGTTTGCGCTTTAATATATAGTACAATCAATATTCTCGATTTTAATTATATTTGAACATTAGTTACTTACGTATTTTACATAGATTATATCGTGTAAACTACTCCTACATAGGAACATATGTAATTTAATTAATATGTTCATCTGCAGTGGATCTATGTTTTGATAATGGATCATTGCAAGGACAAGTTGAGCAGAAATTTAAGTTGTACAAGAAAGTCTGAGCCTTCTTTTTTCTTTGATAAAACCACCACATCCTGGAGAGAATACATTCCAGGTCCTGGGGTACCAACTAAACAGAATCTAAAAAAGTGATAGAGAGGTCATCACTTTCCCTCTATTTAATATTTATGGTTTATTCGTTTTCGGCATGGTAGGTGACACAAATACACAATTATATTAGATAGTAAACTTATTACTATCTTTTTATACTGTACCCTCACTCGTCACCCGCGACAACAGATATATGGTCCCTTGTGTCCAATTATTTTACTACCATAGTACTGTCTGCCAGAAACATAAAAAACTTTCTCTTATACTTCATAGGACGATTATTAAGAGGGGCAATTATTTTCTCTTTTAATTGAGCTTTAAATTTAATATTTATTCAATTGAAATTCAATATCATCGCAAACTCATTACGCTCATTTGCCTGATGGACCTACGATATTAAATACGAATTGATAACGAATTGGATAATGCGACAAAAATACTGTCCGTTTATTGAATAAATTAACATTAATGTTTTTAATATCGTCCGCGGTGACACCAAAGCGTACTGTATCCGAAATTTCATTAAGCTTTGAGTAAATGGAATGAAAGCGAATTTCACACTCGGAAAAATTTGTAAAGAACCGAAGCGAACTCAATATTGAGTTAAAAAGATATCGAGCAATATTTTTTTACCTATTTAATGGGTCGATCGGAAAATTATTACCACGGTTAGGTGGGAAATTTATTACAAATAATTTGGTTCGATGTAGCGTAGGTTTTATAGATTATAGATCGATTTTGTATGATGATTTACATATAAAATAAGTTAAGAATATCAGTTATATTATTCTAGGTGATTTATTTATATCCCTAACTACCTCGCCTTATTTCTATTCTCTTATTGGGATATTTCGGATCCCAACGTCTATTTTCCGGGCATAAGTCAATCTTGACAGCCTGTGGTATATACTGCCAATCGAAAGAATGTAGATCTGGCGACTTGACTTGCTTCCCAATACGCTCTAGCTTAGAGTAGCAGGTTGTGGTTCTAAAAGCCAAAAAATAGTGAAAAAAAAGAATCAAAAGGTACTTAAAGCCTTGTATGTTGCTTGTGTCCGTGTGTGAGTGAGTAATAAGTACTTGTGATGATTTGGTGAAAGCCTTCTGAGGAATAGTGAAGAATGGGGTCCTATAATGGGGAAAGGTTACTGGAATACTAAAAGTCTTGCACATAGTGGCATAGCATAAAATTAATTTCTTTAATTTTAAAATCTAATTAATCTAGAAGTATTTTATCATATAATTTATTCCATACAATACTAATTTAAAATTAGCTGCAATATTATACAAATTAAAAAAACATCGTTTTATACATTTTCTGCCTTTCTTTCAATATACTATGTACTACCATTCATAAATTGCAGACAAATATATTCTATTAATTTATTTTTAAAAATCAATATTTCTGCCACAATCGGCCATTACGATTTTGTGGAAAAAGGAAACAAATGTATCCATCCAAGCGGGAAATAGGGGTACGTCCGAGTTGCCACCCCAACGCGTGTTTGATGCTTTCAACTTGAGCAATATGATACAGGGTGAGCACATGGTGCGGCATACCGCCTCTTGTCGAATGCTAATGCCGGGTTCCCGCTTTGTTGGCCGTCAAACTATTGTTCGACATCTCCAAAGATTTGGGACGTGGACGGTTTCTTTGCCAATACTTTGCGGGATGCTTCTGTACGAATATAATGTGTATCTATAGGCGTAACATCGACTATTCGATTCGAGATTACCCTTATAAATTAGAGTAATAATGGATGTGATTTTTAATTGTGAAATTGCCTAAAGCTATTTAAATCTCGCACTTTTTCAAACTCAATCCATTAAATCAAATTAACAGATTCCGTTTGTTATAAAAGTAACTAACAATATTTATTTACTATCTATACTTTAACATTAAAAAATAATATTTGCCCAATTCCGGTGCTTGGAATGGGTGTTTAAAATAATTTGGACAATATAGAATCCATAAAATACGAAGGAACCTTTTTAGCTGCATCTCCAAAAAGTTCTTTCATCCACAGCGATTAAGAGCTCTGCTAAAGGTTTCGTATTAGTCACTAAAATTGTCGTTCCTGTACGACATGTTATTCAAATACAAAAGCTTTTTTAAGCAATGTAGAAACTTGTCTTCAGTTTGTTCTATGCATACACAAGAATAGAATGCAAATAATATTTCACAACATCTAAGAACAACAGCGATAGTTTAGTAACAATATTATAATCCATCCCCCCGGAGCATCATAGCTGCGAAAGCCAAAGTAAACTTTTGAGTTCGCTAATAAATCCAGTACAAACCACTATTTATTTACAAAATAGCTGATGAATATACAGAAGAGAAAGCAAACTTCGCTATTAAGATTTGTTACAAAATTATTATTTTATTAAAATAAATGGAAATGCTTTTAAATTGTTGCTTTAAGATGACGGCCATGAATAATTAAAACTGGGAAGTTTCTGGGTATCATCAACTTTGCACGAATGAATAAACAACGTATTAAAATTTGTGTCAAATATTTGCAGACTCAATTTATAATGTTTTATTTTAAACATATTGAACATTTCAAAACTACTTGCATGCCCTAGCTTTAGTCCTATTTCCTAGCTAGCCTTCATTCTCGTCGCGAGGTGAACCTTTTTATTGAGAGTAGTAACGTATAGTTTTGTGTCTAAGATTATTTGGTATTATCCAACTTTATGAGTTATGTTCTCTTGCGTACATTCTTTATTGACGATGTGTCAAAGTACTCAAAAGATTTTTGTGGACGAGAAATAGGTCACATCTTAGAAACGTAATTATTATAAAACACGCTAATACTTTTTTTTACCTAAGTGCCAATATCTGTTAACGCTTACATAAAATTCAATATTATTAAGATTGCATGTTTTAATGACGCAAAATATACACGTATATCAATCATAACCTATTCTTTTGGGTTCCAAGTTTTAAGACTTATTATATGCACATAGGCATTGAAGTTCATAATTACCAATTCATTGAATAAATGCCTGCGTATTTATAATTTATTCATTAATATAGAAATTAATGTAATGGACTGTTCGGTGGCTCAGTGGCGTGGACTATTGCCTTTCTACCGGGAGGAGTTTGCTATTTCATCGGTCATGATGACGTTTTTAGACGCTCTAAAAAAACGGCTTCATGGCGTGATTCATCATCATCATCATCATCAGCTCATTAAACGTCCCCACCGAGAGGCACGAGCCTACCCGTATGGGGTGATTAGGCCTTAGTCGTCCACGCGGGCCCAGTGCGGATTGGACGACACGTGATAATTTCAGCATTTTAAGAACAGATTTTTTTTGATGCTGAATCTAGCCCTATCTAGCTCTTTTTAACTTCTGAAAAAGCCCTTTTTCAAAAACTAAGGTGCAATACTGGAGAAGAGATTCAAAGGTTGTGCGTAAAGTCGGCCTATTCGCACTGGGCCCGCGTGGACGACTAAGGTCTATACACCCGCGTAAGGGTAGGCTCGTGCCCCTCTGTGAGGACGTTTAATGATCTGATGATGAAGAAAAGTCTTTCTTTACAAAGATTGATAATTACCCAGTGTATTCTACGAATTAACTACCAAACGGTACATGTCACGTGAAGTGTTGAACATCGAACAAAGATTTTGATTTTGTTTTTTACATTGTTCCTATTCTAAAATCTTAGACGAAACCTCAAACAAAACTACGAACCACGCGGACAAAGGAAAAAAACTTACCCAATTACACCGATTGGAAAAACACGGGAAAAGTACCAGGAACCGGGATAAACACTTTAAGGGCCGTATCCGCGGCATTAAATTGTCATTAAGTAAGAGCCCGGTTGGACGAACACAAGGAATTACTTAATTAGGTCCCACTGAGGTTGAGGATAGAATTGAGATATATAGTGTTTACTTGGAACATTCTTTAGGTTGAGAAGGAATTCTCGAAGTACTATTTTTTGCATGTTTCAGTTCTAGAACAATTTGTATTTTGAATTTGAGATTTTTATTGTCTACATAGTTTTAAAAAATATCACATTAAGGGTTTATGTGTCATTCTTTAATTAAACAGCATTATGCACTTAAATATGCTAGCGTTGAAAAAAAACTCTAATTTGGCACTAAGCTAAAAGTTACATATGTGATTTAATATTATTCAACGAAAGCCCCTCCCAATACCTCCCATTTCCTCTTATCCAAAATTATTTCTTACCATCGTTAAAGGATTAATTTGCAAGATTTTTATTGTCTACATCGGTTCATAAAATAATTACACATATAGGTTTTATTCAAAAATCTAAAGCTAAACAGCATTATGCACTAAAATATGATAGGGTTGAAAAAACTCTTATTTGGCACTATGCTATAAAGTTCACCGTTTTGTTAAAGTTACACACATTCATAAATATTATTCAACTAAAGTGAAATACTCCCATTTCCTCTTATCCAAAATGAATCCTTACCATCGTTAAAGGGTTCATTTGCTGGTACATTTAATATCGACTTGGTTCTTGAAATGACAAATATTCGGAAATAGCGAACAACGATCGCATTCAGCTCGAGGTGTCAACAAATGGTTTGTTTCATTAAACTGTATCGGATGAAACGGTCCCGATCGAGGCGTTCTAAAGATAAATAGTTTCATTATGGCCGAGTTTTGGTCTTCCTAGTGGAAAATGTAGTATGCTGAAAAAACACAGATGCGCTACTCGAGCACGTTTTAATGTTTATCTTTTTATATTTATTTATAGTAGGAGGTACCTCGTATCAGTTGGACCGATGACTTCGTTACGACAGTTTAAAAGTCGATGCATGGTGACTCCTAGGCTTGCAACACAAGGTTATTGAAGAGAGTTAATTTGTGGAAAATTGATAACAAAGTAAGTTATAAATGCTTGATCTGAATGATTTTATGATTTGATTTTTCATGTTTTTATAAAATACGGCCATCCAAACAAAAGTTTTTCCATTATACAGGAACCCCTCAGCAATTAAAATGTGTGGTATTGAAGCTAGCAAACTAGAATGAAGTAATACGCCTGACCATGACAGAACGGCATTATTTAAGACCAACATCTAAAAACAGTTATTCTCCATCAATGCAGTACTGATCCCAACAACTGAGACAACATATGTTAGATCTCCTATACCCGGTAATTTTACAAGCTATAGTTCATTCACCCCGAAACACAGAAATGTAAAACACTTCTATTTCACGGAACGATATCTGGCACTGTGGTGGTACCTACCTAGACGACTCAGTATCGAATATACTACCTAGTACTTAATGTAACTTATGAGAGCACTTAAATCTTTGATTTATTATGGATGAGCAAAAAGTTCTGCAATTATACCTATCAAATTTTACTAAATTATAACAAAACATATATGGTTGATTTGTGGTTAGTTTTACTTGGAACACGTATTCATTTAAGGACATGTAATTACTAACTATAAATATGCCGGTATCATCTAGCTTTCTTAAGTGTCCTTATAAAGATACTCAAACGTACTTCAACTGTAAAGCCTCGGCCTCGAATTTAGCGGGCAGCGGGGCGGCATGCAGCGGTGGTGACGCGGTAGCGGCAGGATTTTATGCGTCACTCAAAAAGAGCGGGTAAAAACAAACTCAACAACACAACCACGATCAAAACATAAGTTAGTCGAGCCCAAAAGTGGTGCGAATATACCAACTCGTTTGGGGAACGGGTCTGCATTGACCACGCCTCTGCCGCCTAACCCCCTGAATTCAAGGCCGAGGCGTAAAAGGTGCTTTCTGCTACCACCAGATTGTATGAATATAATAAATTTCCCCAGGTTAAGATTTAATCGATAAGTAGATAATAAATATAAAAAAAATATCGCCAGTTTATCTTCCAAGACGAAGTTCGCATATACTACCCACAAATAAAGGAGAAGCATACCAGACGGAGTCATTATTTTGCCAACAGATGGCAGCACAATCGATTACGAGCCGCGCCGGGAGCGAGCGGTGCAATTTGCGATTCGCTCGGCCGTGAAATCTACTGAAATGAATAAAACTATCCGTGAATCGACTAGTCGAACGATGCAATTTTTATTTCCTCAAGAAAACGCCAGATGAAGCTGTAAAATTGAATATCGCAGGTGTAATTTTTACCCGTCTGCCGCAGGAGGGTTATGTTTTTCAAGCGTATGTATGTAGATTTCTATGTTCCCAGCTGCAGCCTTAAAGAATTGACGGATTTTGATATAAGATGTGTCGTAAGATTTGTCTTCAAAGCGCTTCTATCAACATTCAAAGCATAAAAATTCGAAATGTCGGATTTTGAAGGTCGTTTTGCAACATCATCATAATCAGCTGATTAAACATCTCCACCGAGGGGCACGAGCCTAGCCTAAGGGTGTATCATCATCATGGCAATCGATTTTTATGTTTCATTTAAAACTGAAATCTATAGTTTATTGAACAAATTATAAATACATACTTTGAAAAAAAATACAGACCCGGTTCACGTACTCCCTTGTACATACCCCTAGCTATAATTGAGCCATACTATTTGTACCGCCTAAGCCCAATCACGTCAACAGTAAACTTTAAACTTCAGTAATGGACTTGCAGAGTTGTGTGACAAGCGATTAAGGCGATGGAGTCGCGGCCCAACTAAATTAATTACAACGACACGATGACGACGAGGCTACATACCGTTTGTGTCATAGACACGGAACACAGAGATGTGGCAAGGTCAAAAGGGTTAACTAAATGTAAGTTTAATATCTGATCTCAGTACCAAACCCAACAAACCAGTAAAAGAGAAAGATACAAAACAAGTAAAATTGTGATCCTCAAAATATATCAAATATGTTACTGTAAAAGCTGGAACTACTTACGGTAAATCTTAATATTTAAATGTCAACCCTAAGATTTACTGATATGAGTTGTTTTTTAATTTTTTATCTTTATTAAAGGACTTCTTCAGAGAGGCATGTCAGTCCTATCGGAGCTTTTAATACAGATTATAATCATAATTATTGATGGTGTACAATGTCACATATAATCTTAGTCGAACAACTGGTGGGTGCGGCGAATACCTACTGTAATTTCTTGTTAAGATATCATCGTTCACCTTAAGTGATGGAAGCAGATAAATGTCACAAAAAAGTAAATTACTATCTACGGTTATTATTGCTTTCAGCACTGAATCTGTCATGGGCTTACACATACACATCATGATGCCAGATTCAGTGCTCTATTAACTGTTATAAAAAACAATGAATATTGGTAAATACATTCTGCCAAGTCCGTCACTGTGGGAACTAAACTACTTTACAAACTTTTGCTGCTCGATGATCGCGAAATTGTCTTTGGCCATCAGTCATAGCTTTTCTATATAGGCCGCGTTTGTGAAAGGGAGAGTGGTGTTGTTAGTTAGGTTACATTAATATTTAGGTCAATGTGTAGTTATTTTCCTGTTAAATACGTAGCAATAGGAAATTCTGGTTTATTGATTTAAAAATAATCATTGATGAACATTGACTTTTTTCTGTGGTGCCTCTATACAAAAAAATATTATAATGCAAAATCTCATCTAATAGATGTAAATAAGATTGTCTGTTTGTAATATTGAAATAACCATTTTTTTACTATTTCTTATTTTTTTTTCTGTTTATTCCGAGTATTCCCTGAAATGGATGGATGGATATGGACGGGATTTTTTTTGGCAGGTAGCTTTTTTAGGGAATAAATAGGCTTCTTTTATTTCAGACAATACTTTTTTTTATAAAAATTAAGTGATTCTATATCGTACGCGGGTCCAATACATATTGTTTTTGAAATAATATAAAATCTCAAATGAAATATATAGCATTATATTTTTGCTTCCCTCAAGTGATGCTGTGAACAGCTATCCCCAAAAATAGGCAAACATTTTTTGCGGTCATAAACAACTAAAACATGAACACATTTAACGACCCGGCCGTTTGTCAAACGAAATTCCCATAGGATTTAATTTGTCGCGTATTTACATAATAAATGAACGCCTCCGCCTCGAAGCGGTGTAATCCGGTTTTAAGCGGCTTAAACCGCTTTTATCCATCATTGAGAGCGACTTGATTCTCGATCGGGACACAATTTGCATGTTCCATTAATGCCTGAATAGTTTGGGAGTTCACGGTAATTTGTTGATTGTGCCATTTGAAATATTAATGTAACGAGTTGCCACCGCTGCTTAAATTGCTTGTCGTGAATATAAGAAACTAGCTGACTCGGCGAACTTCGTACCGCCTAACAGACAATTAATATCGTGTAACCTTTAGCTGAACTAATTTTTGAAAACATTTAATTTATGAACGCACGCGTAAACGTTAATAATTTGTCATGATTTCTGAACGCATGTCAACTCTTACGTATAGTATTTGACAGGATGGACAATAAATGTTTGACAGGTACGAAACAAAGGTAACATTTAGGAAAAATTATTCATCTTTTGTAATTATGTTTTCGTCAAGTTTTAATTATTTTTAAGATGTATTCTGCTATTCGGGGTGGGGACAAATTCAACGAACCAAAAACCATGAAAATTGGTCTAGCCTATCTCGAGTTATAAGTGTTGTAATAAACCCGACTTTGTTTTTTATATATATAAAAGATGTCTCACGCGGTTCATCAAGCTACGGACAGTGAACTTCATCTATTCCATTGGAACCTGCAGACTAATTTCACTTTCGGTATCTTAAAAGAGAGCGTCGGTGGCTCAATGGTGTGAACTGTTACCTTCTGACCGGGAGGGCGCACGTTCAAATCCCGCCACTTACCAATGTGTTTTCGAATTTTCGAAATTATATGTACGTTATCCGACGCTCTTACGCTGAAGGAAAACGTCGTGAGGAAACCTGTGCACGCGTCGGCCAATCCGCACTGAACCCGCGTGGGCGACGAAGGCCTAATCACCCTATACGGGTAGGCTCGTGCCTCTCGGTGCGGACGTTTGATGAGCTGATGATGATGATGATATAAAAAGTGTCTGTAATTGTTACTTATGTAACCACTGAAAATCTGGGTCGCGGTAGTCCACTACATATTATTATGCTGGGTTTCGAATCTTTATAGCCCATTAACGTACATGTACCTATTTTTTCGCTGAGCTTAAATTTTTTCTTTTATATTATAACATACAATTTCACCTTCTACAATTTTTTTATCAATCAAGATCGAACTTCTTGCAACGATTATTTGGACAGTAAAATCTTTACTTCTTTATTTATTTGAAAAGTTAAATACATAAAGAGAATTTAGGTAGTCCCATGCAATCTATATTGATCTAGCCTGATCAGAATAATGAATAAAAATAGTTAAAAATACTTTTTGGTGTCTGATGTACATGTTTTTGCCTGTATATGCTACAGTTACCAATTACTGTTTGGTTGCTAACTGATTGCATATAAAATAATACCGCATTTGATCTGTCAATCACCGTCCCTATAGGTATTTGCGTCTACCAAAGATATAAAAGGTGCCCGTTTTTCCTTCACTAATTACAACGAGGCCGTTTGTTGAACACCGGGATGACGCCAGTGTTACAGTTCAATGAACTCTAATGGCGGGTGGCGAGGGAAATGATCGAGCCTTTTCAGGGGAGTGATTATTATCAAACGTTTTCTGACCCCAGGTTGATTCGATTTTCCTGATGTTGATTTGAATAATTTTCGGCCAGTGATGAGTTGAGAGAAACGGAAAACCGTTTGACGAATGTGCAGTGAAGCCGAAATCAGTTTTTTCAGTAATATACTGAAAAAACGTTGTTTTTATGGAGTAGGTGAGACTGTATCAAGGATCAACCACAAGTTAAGTAGAAAACAAAATTTTAAACACAAAAGCGTTCATTATGGAAATAACAATCAATGTGTACAAAAAAACTTAGTTACGGTAGTGACGCCAAGACGAGTCAAGCGAAGCACAAGGGCACTACCTATCTGTTCTTGAAGTGTTTTGTCATGTATTTTTGGCTGATTCGTTACTTAAGATATATACATATTTGCATCACCTCTACGACGGCAGCGAAACGGTGAAGCCACACATATTCACTGATATCCTAATAATAATTATTTAGAATTTGTTGAAGTTAGGACCGGTAGAGTTAGATCGCGTAGATTCAAAAGCTTGGCTCTACATGAGATCTGATATGTTTTTTACAAGGCAAACCGTATATTATTATGTGTTAAAATTAAATAAAATAAACGCATACTTGTATCTAATATCTGTTTTTGACAATAATTCTGATACCACCAAATAACATGTTCCCTTAGGTAGCAGGTAAGTCATCAAGGGGAAGTCTACGTTTGATGAATCACCACTGTTCCCTTAATAACCTCTCCCCAGCGATGTCTGTATTGTCATTTGATATAGTCTAGAGGATTTGATAATTGTGGACAATGCACGTATGTATCTTTAATAGCATTACGTGTAGGCATATTGGGACATGTAGGTATGCATAGTATGTTAGGAATGTGATTTGGTTTCATCCTGTTTACTTTTTTTAACCGACTTCATTATTATTGAACATTAGGAGCAGTTAAACGAGAATCCGGCTCACCTTGTGGTAAGTGAATCCGCCGTTGATGGGCAGCGGAGTCACTTCTCTGCCAATGCCAAAATATCACAATGCCAAATTGTTACATAAATAATAAATAAATTTAATAAGTTTTAAAATTGGGGAGTCTGTTTGTTATATTGAAATAACATTTTTTTTTCCTTTTTCATTGAATTATATATACAGTATATAATGCTTAAACAAAAAATCAAATGTTTGGTTGTCTGTCGTTCTGTCTGTTTGTTTCAGGTAAATATTTTTACTGCAAGAGAATATATATCGTTGGTAATACCGCAGGAACAGCTAGTCTTTAATATTTATTATAGGAACCCTGCTACGCTTCGCTGTGGTAGATTGTGATTGAATGGTTGAGTGATAATAATTTCGTCATAAAGAAAAAAAAATTCTTCTTCATTTCAACATGCTTGACAACATGAAATGCAACAGTACTTATCACATTTGTACCAATACGCGTTTTCCACGCTTTTTCATTAACCAAGGATCTTTGTTAAGGAACGAGATGAAACTTTAAAAACTCTATTACGAACGGGGATTATACGAGAAAATGAAGTTTCCGTGTAAATTTACAGGAAGTATGCAGTTAAGTTGAAAGTGTGTAGATAGGATCTATTTGCATAAAGTTGCCCGGTTTTTTTTAATGAGGATTAGAATAACTACTGTATATAACAATAATACTAAAATCTAAATTGAATTTGTCTTTTATTTTTCCTATTCGGAATTATTATTATTTAGAAGACTTATCTAATAATTAGTTATTTCGACACCTGTTTGACGACTCGTGTGGTGTTATGGTTGAGATGTCGGATATTACACCAAGGGTTCCGTGTTCCGTATCCAAAGAAAACAAATGTTTGTGTATTTAAACATGTCTCTTAATATTGGTCAGAGTTTTTGGTACACATGTATAAAATATGTTTGATAAAAAATATAATTGTAAGCGTGTTTATCCTTTGTTTATTACTTACAAGCTCTTTGTTAAATTGAGGCTTTATAAATGAATGAGTATCAGTGTATAGGTTTTTTTATATGCTCATATTCGTGGTACCTGTTTTTCAACTCTCATTTTATTTGTCATATTTACAATAAATGCAGCAAAGAATTATCGGTTGGTTGGCATATTTTCTTCTATAAATGCATCTAGAATTTAATTCTTAATTTTGGCGAAAAGCAAACAGGGGTATCTGTAAAAAGTTGATGTAGCATCATTATATTTTTAACTTGAGTTATTGGGATACCTCTATCAGTATTCGCCTATACATTTTGCAACACGAGCTCAACCTATGATTGTGTGATAAAAAACATATGACCGATTTGATTAACTCCGTCAAGTTTCGTCTCATGGACTTATATTAAATGCCTCGTATCTAATGTGATGGCTGACACTGCGGGTGATCAATCATTGCGGGGTTCGCACATAATGTTACTTTTTAAATATATTTAGCCTCTTATCGATGACATACTTTTTTAACGATATTCACACAATGCCATCTAGCGCCAAACTTAGCAGCTTCTATGGAAACTAAATAACCCGTAAAAATATTAAATCATTTTTAAAATACGTATTTGGGGTGACCTTTGTAAACATTTTGTTAATAAATTCTTAAATATTTTGAATATTACTTAAATTATTCCTTATAATTTTGTGTAAGGAAAACGTCATGGAACCTATTTTTTCGGGACTTAAATCTATTTTAACAATCTGTTGTAGTTATAAGACAGAATCATTTTAAGAATAATTTTGGCTTTAGTTTTTAGGACAGCAGTTGAAATACAAAACCACTTTTCAATCATTTTTACGTACCATTCACAATAATTGCCATCCCACTTTTGTAGTCAACAATCATTTCACTTGTCATTATTGCATGTCAACGAAAGTCGTTTAGGCGCTCAATATGTAGTGTTTTGGTAGTTCCGTACTATACGTGTATTATATCATTTTGATAAGTGATATCATTTTGAAAAATGGGAAGAAATACAAATGATTACTAATTGATACCGTAGTTTTATATATGTCATTTATATCATCCTTCAATTTTTGAATGTAATATTAAGAAGAGCCCTGACAGGCGAGCTTTATGAAAATATACCTTCTAACACATTCAAATTAAGTGGATGAGGCTAACACGCTCACATAATTATATGTATTCGCTGATAGTCTATAAAAGTTCACTGTTGGAAGTTCAAATCCTCTTCTTTTTGTATACTTGAGCTGAACAGATAATATTATTGTATGAATACCACAAACAAGTTTCACACAGTAAAACCTTGGACACATTGGGCGTTAAATAACTACCATACGGACGCAATTTGGATAGGCAGGAGTTTACGAGATTCATTTTAAGATTTTTAGTTAGTAAAATTACTGGATATAAGAGTCGGGCGCAGCGCAGCATTACTGAAGAATAATAACTGTTGATCAATTGTTGGACTCAATCAATGCCGATCTGTCATGGTCAATCATATTACTTACCATCAGGTGAGGTCCTGACTGAAAGTACATATTTTATTCGATCACCAATCCAATGTCCGCGCATTGCGTTGCTTAACATGCACGGTCATGAACTGAAAGCGATAGTTCCTCATCGTGTTCTTCATATTTGGAAACGTATAAAAATGGAAATAGAATATATCCAAAAAACACGAAAAACAAAACAACACAAATTTAAATCATACAAGTGCCCTGATTACGTGGCCAGCAGACGAGTTCTGGAGTGGAAAACCGCGTCTTGCAAGGCGTAGTGCTGGACGCCCTCCGCTCGATGGACCGACGCTTCCGAAAGTCATGCGGAGAACTTAGATATCTGGCAAAAAAATTGGGAGACCTATGTCCAGCAGTGGACTGCGATAGGCTGAAAAGAGAGAGCCCTCTTTGAGATACCGACCCACAAATCTCGGCTCATTTTGCCAATATAACTTGTCAAAAGTAGTTTCAACAAATAAAGTATACGTATTTTGTAAATTCATAAGTTTTCAACCCAGCATACATTTGACTCCAAGTATCCACTTTTCAAACTTGTAAAACTATTATTCTGTTGGACAAAATGTCACTGCACAATATTTCAAAACCACTTCATTTGTTGCATTAAAGTTGTATTTATATTCTTGCACTACAAACTTTAGCCGTCAGAATGAATTTCAAACAAGTAAATTGTGGAAGTACTTCTTTAAGAACTCTTTTAGAGTACGCGTAGAGTGCAATGTGTCTTGCACATTCGATATGTGCATCTCAAGCTTTATTTTTATTGGTTCAAGGTTGAGATTAGTTAAATTGTCTGCTGAAGATGTGCTGTTTAGAATTTCCAGGAGGGGGACTGAGTAAATATCATTACTGTGGGTCCACAACGGCACTTCAGGCGTAGGTTTAGATAGCCACTTAGCCGTACACTCATGTAGAGGCGATGCTTGGATTTATATTTTCTATAGCACCAGTACTTTCCAAGCTGATACTAAGTTCTTTATAACATTTGCAGTTAACTAAACATATTATAATGCCAGTAATTAATACCTATAGGCGAGACAATAAACTCAGAGTTTGACGACCTATTTGGTGTTGCGGTTGAGAGGTCGGCCGCAACACCAAGGGTTCCGGGTTTATCCCCGGGCAGTACAAACATTTTTGTGCATGAACATGTCTGTTTGTAATGGTCTGGGTGTTTTTAGTATAATATGATGTATTTACAAAAAAAATGTATATATGTTCCGTTGTTTATACACTTTACGCTTAACTTGGGGCTAAATGGCGCTGTGTGAATGTCAGTAGATATTTATTATTTATTTATAGAGTGGTGGGAATATAATACAAAACGAACTTAAGTGTCTAAACATATTACGAATAACATGATACGAAGTTATGTTTGAAATTTAATATAATATTAAGAACGTATTATAAGCGTATGTGGCTTATTAGTGTGGGTGTAAGTTCAAATCTCGCCACCTCATAATATATTTGCGAAAAATTATAAATGTACGTTTATCCGACGGTTTTACGGTAAAGGACAATATCGCGAGGACGTCTGCACACGCTTAAGAAGAGATTTAAGGGTTGTGTGTGAAGTTGGCCATTTCCACTGGGCCCGCGTAGATAACTACAGCATATATACTCTTTACGTGTAGGCTCGTGTCCCTCGGTGGGAAATTTATGTGCTGATGACGGTGATGATAATTAATACTATGAACAATGATATTATTATGATTGTCTTCATCTTATGATAACTACATCCTTGATATCTATTGAAGTCAATAAAAAAAGCAATAACATACACAATTTTCCCAAATAAAATTACGCCACTCATCACTTAAAAACACTATACTTTAAAAAACTGGCCAAGCGCGAGTCGAAATCGCCCGTGGAGGGTTCCGCAGCAGCAAGTAACATAAAATGAAGTAATTTTTATTTAATTACGCACCTACAACAGCTTTAATATGAAAAATTGTGGTTCACGGTTTTTGACTTATAAAAAAAAAATACTCACCAGAAATCGTTCAAACTAAATTTCGTTGTTAGATTTCATGATAGCGGTTCACAGAATACATACACTTACAAAGTTTGATAAGTATAGTGTTATAGTTTCGGAGAAAAAAGGGGTTGTGTTTTTCAGACGGACGGACGGACAGACAGACAGACTTGACGAATCTATAAGGGTTCCGTTTTTGGCCATTCAGCTACGAAACCTTAAAAACGGAACCTTGTTCGACAAACATTTTCGACTTTCATATAAAAACAATCCGCTAAATTTTTAGCTTACCCCAAAAAAATCTAACTTTCCCACTTCAAATGGGAGAGTGATAATGAAATTCCGTAGACGTGTAAACAACTGTCCCCATGGTGAAGTCGTTAACTTACCATCGAGTCGGTTCGCTTCCCAGGCCGGCTATACACCCCGATTCAATTAAACTTTAACCAAGTTCTCGTAAACAACACAATTATCTTTATCCCGGACGAAATTGAGCTTTGATACGCACCCTTTAGGGAACAATTCGCATTACGGCGTTTAGTTTCCGGCAATTACTGCGATAATTCTATTGTTTTGATCCAGTACCACATTAATGTTGACGGAAATAAATAATATTTGGCTAAAGCCCAACTTGGAGAGCTTGAGGTCCAAAGTGTCAATAAGTGAGAAAGGACCAACGAAACTATTAAGCTTGGAAAACAATTTGCCTACTATTGTTTTTTATTTATTTAGTGATTATCATTAGGTTACAAAAATATAGAAGAGAGAAGAAAGTAATTTAGGTTAATATTACTTTAGAAGTTTATTTAAGTTAAAAAAGTGCAATTTAGAGCCAACGTAGAAGCCAAAATAAATGCATTTACCAGATGTTGGTTGGATATTCATCATCAGCTCATTAAACGTCCCACCGAGGGACACGGCCTACCTAGCGTGTATTAGTCGTCCACGCGGGCCCAGTGCGCTACAGAAAGGGCAACGTAGAAGCGGATTGGTCGACTTCATGCACAATATTTGAATCTCTTCGCAAGCATCATGTTTCCCTTCACCGTAGGAGTGTAGGAAAACGTACATATAATTTCGAAAATATAAAGTACATGGAGGGATTCGAACCTGCGCCCCCCTTGTAAGGCAACAGTCCACACCTTTGAGCCACCGACACTCTAAATCCATATATTGATTTGTAAATTTTCAATAAATGCTTAAAACAATTTGTGAGCAAAAAGTTTATTTTTTTATAAAATAAGCATCACAAGCCTAAAACGACCCGCTGCTGGCTGAAACGTTTGCGCTCAGCAAGCGTTTCAATTGCATATGGAGTGCAAAACACTACCCCAAACTATATGCTGGAGATTTCCATCCCTATATACTCGAATTTAATCATTATAAATACATAGTCCCAACAAGCTCCTTCAATATAAACACTCCATTGTTTGAGCAACACATCAGGCAGGGAATCGGGAGCCAATAATAAAATGATTTGCGAACTGAAATGCCGTCTATCAAATTACCAATAAATAACGTGATCGCTTCGAAACCCGAGAACATTGAGGTTCTGTTTCGTTCCGTTTGAAGACGTAGCAACGTTTGATCTTAAATGGGGGGTGTTCATAAGACAAGTTTGTCGGGCAACAAAACTTGCGTTTTTACTAATTCAATCATAAAAATTTCACTCTAGCTAAGAATCTGGCTAACCCCCGACCTGGTGGATAGATGATCGGGTGAGAAGGGTACGGGAAGCTGATGGATGCTGCTACAGAAACGGCAAAGTAAGAGTTATTGGGGATTGTTTTCGTTCAGCAGAAGATTTTTTAAATTTTTTACATCTTTTTATTTAGTCGATACATACTATGGAACATTAATTTATCAAAAAAATACTAGTAACGTTTACCCATAGATTAGAGAGTACAGGCGTAAGTGTTTACAAAAACAATCAATATTATTATTTAAATCTGGCATTTGCACTTTATCGTCAATTTCATGGCCCGGCCCGTCTCGTTATTGTCCGCACCGCCTCAGCACCTAGCAACGTCTCCCGCCCGGCAAACTTTACCAACATCAAATGACCTTAGCGGAACTTGCGTTAAAACGGGAATTTGTTAATTGCGATCATATCTCGGATACGATGACAGTAATTATATCGAGATGAAAGAGACGCGATGGTCGCTTAAGTAGCTGAATGTTTTATTTCCTGTTGCGGCTTTGATTAGAATTTCATTGCCCGATGATAAGTAGGGTTGTTTTATTTTAAAGGTAAGAACCTTTAAAAAAAGTTGAAAGTTTTAATGATATTTTTGCCAGTAGGAACAAAATTTAGTATAAAAAATAAATAAATATCCACTGACATTCAAATAGCGCTATCTTGCCCCATACTAAGCATTAGCCGGTATACTAACAACAGATAAACATACTTATAGGCCTTTTTTTGTAAATACATACATATTATGCATAGAAACACCCAGATCAATTCAAACGGACATATACTTGTACTGGTCTGGGATCGAACCTGGAACCCTCAGTGTAATAGCTTACGTCTCAACCATTACAACAGATGGGTCGTCAGACCTTAATAACGCAGTACAGCTTGGAACTAAAATGTAGCTACGATCGTTTCAATTAACTACAGCAGAAACTGCTATACCTCTGCTCACTAACACACTAAGGTTGCGGTTTTACAGCCGTTAAAACTGGCCAATACTGCGGTCGACTGGTGACAAATATGTACCCCATCCTTAGGTGCTCTCGCCTTAACTTTACGTATAAAACCAATGCAAAATATATGACGGGAGGGCACAACGAGCGACCGACATCACACGTAAACAAGGTTTTTTCCGGTCTATAAAGTTAATGTGCAGGCTTTAGTTCGTAGTAACTGAGCCTCGGAGAATTTATGTCGCGACTGGGATTTTGAGTTGAGCTGTCTTTGTTAACGGGCTAGTGTTTGACCTTAATGTAAAATAAGACCATTTTTATAAATGAAGGTATGTTGGTACAAAGCTGATTTTGAATTTTTTAAAGGTTAAGTATTATTAAACTAAAATTTGACTTGCATTATTTACTATATTAAAAACAAAACAAATGAGTCTTATTATACTGCATTATTTGTCTGAAGTTTGCGGGTTCGAGACAAATAGAGAACAAAATAATCGCGGAGAAACATACATACATACTAACAGGTTAAACTGAATACCTCTTTTTTTGAAGTTGGTTAATAAAATATATTTTGAATCATCAAATAAATTATGCTTATTTCAGATGGCACAGTTGATAATTCCTCTATTTTATGCATGTGATATGGAAATAATATAAAACAAGCATTTATAGGTAGGTGAATTTCAATGACAAAGCTGTGATATAAACGTAAATAAAGTTGTCAAATGTAAAACTTATATAAAAAGTAGGCAAAAATATTGGTTCCGTATAATGATAATAACAAAGAAAACAAGAATATTTTCATAACTGCTATCTGCCTACTGATCAAATGATATATCTGATGTTGAATCTTGTTAATTGTACATTTTAACTACTCAGATGAATTTTTTTTTTAGTTTAAAAATGCATCAATTTGTCCGAGTACCTAAGAAAGAGCTTTCCACAATACGTCTTCTTGTCACGCGTCTTGAGCGCTATTAACATCCTCGGGGTGACAAATGCATTTTGCCTCAAGTACGTGATGCACCTTCGACCCTCTACATAGAGTAGACATTTGAAAGTGATGCAAAAAGAACTGTACCATAGCTATTAGATGCTAAACGGGATTGATGGCTTGTGACCAAGGTACACTCATAAATTTTACTATGTCCTGCCAGGGGCAATGAACTTTAGGAAATTTCAGTTTTAGGGAGTGGACTTTGACGAAATACGACGTTTTTGGTTCATGATAAAATAAGTCTGACTTGCTTTGAAGAGTTACCTATGACCCAATGTCATCTTCAGTGACTTCCACAGTTCAGGTCTTTCTTCAAACTAAGACTTCTTGGTCCACGGTTAAAATAAACCATTCATAAAGATCAATTGAACTGAAGCTGTCATCCCCTTTATTAACTTGTTAGTCTGTTAGGCGTTCATTCCAGCAATAAAATGTCACCTGTCGTACATCTCATAAAATGTGTAGACAAAATAGAGACGTGAAACGGAAAGTTTAAAATTGGAAAGCACAAAGACTAAAAGCTGCACGCGTGTCCTTTGAGAGGCACTAGTGGAAGGCCGGAAGCTCGGGTCGTGCTTTGCTCTCTTTCATATCCGCAGCTTTCGGCGCAAATAATACGTTCGCAGTTTTTTGATCACGTTTCCAGTTTTCCGCGCTTTTAAAGTGCCCTCGAGTTTTGTGTGCTTTTTTAAGTTTCACTTTGTTCGTAACGAGGGGCTGTTATGAATAAGATATACTGTTTCAGAAGGTGAGCTTTTATTTGACGCAATAGTCAACAGGACTCGATGGTGCTATCATCAGGCCTTATGCATCTTTTCAGATGATTAAAGCAGCGCCCATTGAGAAAGAGCAACGGGAATAAAGAAGCCGATTCTAGAACAACATTTACGTCCGCACTTATGTCACGCTAGTTCAGGGTAGTAGCGCAACTTTTGTAACGATTGGTCGATAATTTGAGGGTCACGAGAGAAAATATCATCATTAACCTGTAACGCTCGATTCAAAGGCAAAGGCCTTCGCTTACCGATCGGCTATGGGTATATTAAATAAAATAAATATCCACTGACATTCATACAGCGCCATCTAGCCCCAAGTTAATCGTGAAGCCTGTATTATACTAAACAACGGATATATATACTTATATATATATATTTTTGTAAATACATACATATTATATAGAGAAAACACCCAAACCATTACAAACAGACATGTTCATGCACACAAATGTTTGTACTGCCCGGGGATTGAACCCGGAACCCTTGGTGTTGCAGTCGACCTTTCAACCGCATAACCAAATGGGTCGTCAATATCCCATCCCATATTGTCGGTCATATCCCATCCTGTGGGCCTATCTATTATACGTAACGGGTTGGGTTGGTGATATGGATTCCTAATATGAACATTTTAAGTAAGTCAACTTTTTCCAAAACCTAAATTTTATGAAAAGTATTACCACCTACCTAATCTCACTAGCCAGTTGCTTTTGTCACTGTTAAAATAATTGCGACGAGTGTAACGAAACTTTTGAAACAGAATTTACCATATTTTTAAGCGTTTCGTTGTACAAAGATATCGTCGCGCTTATTAATTGTGACAAAGTCGACAACGGACCGAGACTCGTTCCGGAGTAACAATTAGAGCTCAGTTTGTTTACACTTTGTTTTGGATCAACTTCCAAAGAAATATACGGAGTGCAAACTTACTTTGATGTTTTCGTTAAATTACTGTTTCAATGAAAAATGTTGTTATTTTAGAATTTAAAAATTACGAGAACGTTTCAATTATGTTTTAGAGGAATAGGGAGAAGGTGTGCATTAGCACATTTTGGCTCGTAGCTTTTGATTTTTACAAAATTAAAGTATTTATTGAACATTTTATAGACTTCAATAGGATCGTAATTTCTCAGTGAGATAAATATTTTTGTACAAAAACATACACCAAAAGATTCATAATAAGATTATTTTATTCATGGTGGGTTTACTTTTAGCCCCAGTATTTATCCTCTGTACTAAAGCGGGTTTTCGTAACATTGGTTTTATTTAATGTATGCAAATATCAATTCAGTTATAATAATAATAAAGTTTATTTCTCACCAATTACATTTAAGTTACATATATAAATGAGAGTTGACAATGCTGTGACTATTTATTTAACTAATTATAGTTCACAAATACTTGTAGGCAGTAATTTAATAGTTATAAAATAACTCGTTAAAATTAGTATTGAATTATTACCAAGCTGTTAAAAGTTTTACGACTAAGATTTTCATTCTTGCAAATTTATGGTGCTCAAGCATAAAACAACTTGGTAACGAAAAATATCATCAAGAGACCCGAGTAATTAAGTTACGAAACAAAATATTTCATGTCAACGAAAAGCTTTTTTAGATGCTACAGCCTTTCCCTCTGAAACAGATGAGATGGCATAAACGAGAAGTGTTGAACACTGGACTTGTGATATTTTATGTCAATATCAACTTTAAGGTTATCTCGATAAAGTGTATTATCGGTCCTAAATAACTTGTCACTTGAGTCCTTTTCACTAGCTTAATGTGCAACATTTAGGACACGTGTTACAACAAAGGTGAGAGAAGGAATGTTGAGATTGTACCAGAGATAAGTGTTGAGATTGCGTAAGTGTACAGTATATTTCAAGTTACAGTAAATTATAGGCTATATTTATCATCATCATCAGCTCATTAAACGTCCCCACCGAGGGGCACAAGCCTACCCGTACGCGGGTGATTAGGCCTAAGTTGTCCACGCGGGCCCAGTGCGGGTTGGACGACTTCACGCACAACCTTTGAATCTCTTCGCAGGCGTGCGGAGGTTTCCTCACGATGTTTTTCTTCACCGTAAGAGCGTCGGATAACGTACGTATGTTTTTCGAAAATTCGAAAACACATTGGTACGTGGCGGGATATGGACCTCGGCCCTCCCGGTAGGAGGGCGACAGTCTACACCATTGAGCCACCGACGCTGTATGCTATATTTTATGCGATCCAATTATTATAAATGAAAAAAAAACTTATGTATGTCTGTTATTCTCTTATAGCAAATTACTGAATAAATATGGATAATACTTTAGAGTCATATTGTAATATTTGTCTGAAGCGGTCATCGTTTCAGCGAAACGCACCGCATTCGTCATCCTTAAGAACTGTTTCGTGTATTGAACAGTGTAGTGTCACCTTCTTTTGAACTAATCTTTGGGCGAACATGTATAATTTAATAATATCATTTAGTTACTGTATGGAGTCGAGTACTGTGGCTCCTATGGGGTGCCCATAAGGTCAGTAATGAATAGTCATAAATCTTAAAGTTCAGAAACGTGTCTGATGCATAGGACCAATAATCACATATGGCGACAGTTCCTTGCTTTTTATTGGAAGAAATAAAATTATTGTAGCATTTCTTACATCTGTATACCATGGGTTTGAAAAATCGATAGTTTGTTATACTAGTTGTCACAAGAGCAGTGCGTGGCGGGTTTTGGTATTAAATTCACACTCGGCTGTAACTTTTGATTGATGTGAATTTACTCATGAGGGTTTGGTTGATAACCTTTATGCAGATACGTACCTCGTTGCTAGTCATATTTTAGCCTGTGGAAGCTGCGGCAGCCATATTTAAAGTGATGTCATATACCATATAGAATGAGGTCATTAAGGGGCTTTCGTACAAAAAAAATAACACACCGTTTGCTGTATTCTGTTTCAAAATCTACGGTCCTTGTTTAAAGATGATATCTATATGATATAATAGAAAAGTTCGAACATTTCTTGAAGCTTAAGTTAGTGTATCTTACTTAAAATTATTAGACAAGAGTTTCACCAAATAGTGCAAGAAATTTATTTCTAATACATTATTAAAAATATTTGATAAAAATATACTAAGGGAGTAATAAAGTTAAACAAAAAGTGAACATTGGTGTCTTAAACGTATCGTTTTTAATAAAGATATAAATACACCCGACGTAAAGTTACATCAAGTCCATTATTTACTAAAGAAGTCGTAAAAGCAGCGTGATTCCAGCAGTCGCTCATAAAGGGGTGTTTACGAGTGCACCAACGGGGGGTTAACGAAGGTCTCTGGGTTATTGTAGGGGAAATACTTGTATAGTGGCAATAAATGGAGACTTCCAACAAAATATTAACAAAGAATATGCTGTAAAGTGAAGGTCGCTAGTGGATACTTACTGAGGGTTTGGATGACCATTGGTTGGGACCTTTATTTTCCAGTTAATTGCGATAGGTGGGAACAAAGTGAGGAGTTCTTTGATACTATAACACATTTACCTTTTTATCATCCATAGCTTATTATACGTCCCACTGAGGGGCACGAGCCTACCCGTTAGGGTGTACGTAGGATAGTCTTTCCACGCGGGCCCAGTGCGGATTGGCCGACTTCACACAACCTTTGCATCACTTTCGAAGGCGTGCGCCGGTTGCCTAACTATGTATTCCTTCACAGTAAAGAGCATCGAATGGACGTCATATATCAGTACCTATTATTTTATTGGAAAAATCCACGCTACTGATATCTTTCACATCGCAACGGTGCAATTTAATTATCCCACGTGAGCCAATAAACGTTACCGGCTCTTTATTTAATTGGAGTACTCAATCGCTATCGAAATAATCAGATTACGCCGGCTGAGCGATGTCACAAACGAAAAATACCTTTGTCTATCGCTATTCAATTTATTCCAATCCAAATTGGATGGGGTTGTTTTTGTTTAGTTTCTACCGGACTTCTCGCGTCAGAGTCCGATCGCTAATCCGTTTTTATGGGCGAGTAATTTTTAACGGTTATAGTTTATTAAGCTCGCGTTAAAAATATTGATTGGTTCGTAAGTGTTTTATAGGTAAAAATGGCCTAGTGCGAGTGGTGTGGAGGGTTCAGAACAATTAGGTGACATAAAATAAAATAATATATCAGAAATCTCAGTATCACTTTTCCAAACCTACACATTGAAACCGTAAAATATCAGTTCGATGAAAAAACATTTTTGAGTTTCAGTGCAGCGTATGGGGAACACCAAAATATAATCATGTTTTTTCAAGTTTCTTGTCAAAACCTTCAACGGATGACAAGCTTGAATAGCGTAGTGCTAAAAGTCTCGGAGAAAAAGGGTGTGGCATATGTCGGATAGACAGGCAGACATGACAAATCTATAAGGGTTCCGTTTCTTGCAATTTGGCTACGGAACCCTAAAAAGTGGACACGTGCAGTGGTGGGTGGGTTAGGTTGCCAGATACTTGCTAGCCGGTTTTTTATTATTTATTGGTAGACTAGATACTTCATTACATCTGTATTTGCGTTTGCGTGCCTTTGAAGCGAGAGGCTCCTTGACCGCAAGTCCGTAAGCAGTGGCCGACGTCATCCTTACTCCGCCTCTGGACTCTGGAAGGCAAAAGATCTCGAGGCCGGTCACCCACTCGTTGGATTGACCTTCATCAGAAAGACTACGCAGTTGACCGCTGTACAATCAACGGCGGATCCAGGAGGAGGATCATGGGGATCATGACCCCCTGAGCTATCTTAAGTACTATACTAACGTACATTATGAAAATCCATTCATCATCATCATCAGCTCATTATACGTCCCCACCCAGGGGCACGAACCTACCCGTATAGGGTGATTAGGCCTTAGTCGTCCACGCGGGCCCAGTGCGGATTGGACGACTTCACGCACAATCTTTGAATCTCTTCACAGACGTGCGTAAAGGTTTCCTCACGATGTTTTCCTTCACCGCAAGAGCGTCGGATAACGTACATATAATTTCGAAAATTCGAAAACACATTGGTACGTGGCGGGATTTCGCAGTCCTCCCGGTAGGAGGGCAACAGTCTACACCATTGCGCCACCGACGCTCTACGAAAATCCCTTATAAGTTCTTAACTTGACTATTACGTGACCCCCTCCTGGCGCCTAACCTGGATCCGCCCTTGTGTACAATGTACTCGCAACGCTTTGAGTCGACAAATGTGGAGAAACATCGCACGACGTGCAGCTGCTCATTGCCCGGTGAAGCTGTAAAGGCCATCTGCGGCCAACAGCAGTAGTCAGTTCGAAAAAAAGAAGAAAAAAAGCGGCTGCTTTGGAACCAAATGGTGACGGCGAGACGCAACCCCTTCCATCGACAGCCACGACCACTCTGTCAAGTGTGCACGACGAAGAAGACATAGTGTTTTTACATTTTTTTTTACTAAATCATCCTCAATTTTCGTTATAATTGGAGAGGATTATAATTGGATCACTTAATCCACATGCTTACTGTCCAAGTGACAAATGGATTCGGCTATGATTAGCTATTGAGTGAATGATTGAATTGATAGAATTCAGTTATATCATCTCCCCGATTCATGGTTCTAGAAAAAGTAAAGACAATAAAGCTTATTTTTTCTTTGTCAATTCATATTTATCGTATTGAAAATTGCTCAAAGTTTAAACTAAATCTTTAGAATATATTTCAATCGTCAGAACTACCGATGATAACATGATTATATAAATATTTAGTTTGTAAGAATTCAATTGTATATTTTCTAGGAATGTTTCGAGGCATTCTTCATAAGTAAAACTCTAGCGAGATTTTGGGTTAATAAAAGAGGAAGAGGTATTATTGTAAACATTAATTTGAAAGTCAAGATTCATGACCGCTAATCAAAGTACAAGCCATTTGAACGTAAGGACGTCTTAATAGCCAAACGACACAATATTTATCCCGAACTCCATCATTTTTCTCTTCACCACCACGCCGACCCTCGAAGCGTCGAGGTGAAAGTAATCGCCGTATCAAAGCGAAATTTGTCAAAAACACGACTCTAGCTGCACTTCCGTCAATTCCCTCCAATTAATAACTTGTATCTGTCTCTTTCGTACTTATCAGTAGTTGCATCCACCCGTCTCCCTCATGTCCCCTTGTTTGAGAAGCCCCGTCGAGATAGAATATTGCCACTTTGTCGCGTTGACTCCCGCCGGCTGTTTATACCCGGTATAAGGACATGGTATTGCAATATTTTCTGTACTTTCTGTAAGCCGTGGAAAATATTAAAAAATTTTAAAGTTTTCACAAAGAGTACGCGCTTCGATTCGAAAGAGGTTAACGAGGTGCTTTTGTTTTGGACTCTTTCGTGACAAGGTTTTTCTTTGTGAATTTTCCTAACGGTGATTGCAGCTTGGTTTTCAATACAATTGAAAATGATGAAGTGGTATTTTTCATTAAAATTTTTCTTTTAGGGAATTTAAAAAAATATATTAAGATTGATTGCTAAGTAAAACAACACAAATATTTAAAGTATAACTTATGATGAACCAAAAATTTAAGCAAAGGGAAACAATCTCAGCATAAACTGGGCTTGGTAGCCCAGCACTGGTTTTCAGGTGGTATAAAAAAAGGTATTCAACAAAAAGCAGAAGTGTGTATCTAGATACACACTACTGCTTTTTTCAAAGCATGAATTTGCACATGTTCATGTCGATTAAGTAGTTACAAAAATAAATTAAGAAATGAAACAGAATTATAGCAATCACACCAATTTGATCTTTCAAATTGTCATATAATAATCAGGTAGATAGAAGAATCATCAAGGTGAAAGTAATCATGATAATGATTCAATATTATGGCATGATTTTTTAACTTTCGTGAAACACCGATCACCAGCCTTACTTTTCGGTTATACAATCCAAGACGCGGGAAATGCTTTCTGTATGTGCTGTATACACACAACGCTCTACTCTCTGCCAGCAACTGAACTCTTTGTTCTGGTAATTTCATATTTTACTATTGGCAACTACTTACTTTTAATATTATTTTAACAGATATTAAGAGAGAAACATCTCAATCGGAACGTTATTAAGATGTTCCTCGATTTAAATACATTGAAACTTGAACATGCTTAAGATAGTTACTGAGAAGTTACTGTCGTATAACTTTATCAGAAAATTATGAAGGTCCAAGGTGTTTATTGGATATTAATAAAATTAAACAGTTCGTAAATATCTCGTATGACTTACTCTTACTATTATTTATTTTCCGTAACCTTCATCCTAAGCCATTTCGCGTGGGAGAGTAAACAAAAATCCAAAAAGAGTGTATTTGAAACCAGGCAAACTCAAACTTGGTCGTGAACATGATAAATAAACAGAAACGAGTAAAGGAGTGCCCGGTCACCATTGACTTACCTGATTTATAGCTTTGACCGTCGCCCAGAAAGTTTTCAGCTGTAACAGTTACGTGACAGTTGTTTTTACGCGACCTATTTAGTATGAGCCGCTTTTTTGTTGAACACTGCGGTGTGTTGAACCGGTCATGTTATTACCGTTGTAAAAACCATAATCAGTTTAGGGTTAATGTGCCGGGTTTGTTAACATAATATTTATTGCGAGTAAACAACACTCATTAGAAGTTTTTTAGTACACGCAGGTTGAAAGTACAAACTTATAGCGGTTTATTACAATTGTAACATAGTCACGCTGTCATACTTTTTAGTAAGGCTTCTGCCTTACTGTACGATGTTAACTATTCAAGGTTAGTTGAGACATGTTTTGTGGTCATTTTAAACAAAATATCTTCATCATGGACATAGGCTGTAATGATGATGAATCATTACAGCCTTTGTCCACTACTGAACGGAGGCCTTCCCTAATGATTTCCTCATCCATTTGCTACCCGCCACCTGAACCAGGTCATTGGTCCAATAAAATATTTGTCTCAATATACAGCGTGGAGGCATTGATCCATAGAGTAATGAGATATACTACACAAATTTAAAGTACTTATTATTAAATTATAATTACAGTCTCAAAATATATTTATCAATAATATCCTACCTCTGTTTCAATTAAAGACCACCACTACTTGGGCCCATCGCGTCTATTTTTTTTGATAACTTTAAACAGGATTTGTCATGTTAGTTATTTGTCCTCAATAAGCATATTGGCAGAAAGATTTAGAATCACGAAAACTTAGATGTTTACTACAACCTCTTCTTTATGTTGCATCAGCAGTATGTTGAAACACAATATGGCGGGGATATATTTTCTTAGACGTTGAGGAAAACTAATCCAAGAAGTGATAAAATTAATTATAATCATTAATTCGTTCCAGACACATTTAAGCTAGGCCTATGACGTTATTGTGGTTAATTTTTCCTAATAAGCAAGCAATAGTTTCGCTCAATGATAAAAGTACCCTTTGCTTTGTGTTTTGTCGAGTGAGTGAGGTTACCGGATGCCAAAAATCTGCCATGCCATGCTATTCTCTATTTTCCTTTTCGTTTTCGTATTCTTAAAGATCGGCTGCGGACTCGTTGCTTTTCCACCGCCACCTATGAATACCGAGTATTGATAGATGCTCACCTGATGATAACTGATACGCCTGACCAGGATGCAGTGTTAAAGAAAAATTAATAATATTAAGAAGGCATTATTTTCCGTCAACATTCCTCTGTCCCCGAGACGACAGATATTAGGTCTCTTATAGCCTCTGATTACCATATAGAATACACTTCCAGCTTCTGGGTTTGAGTCAAAAAAGGTGTAGGTTGAGACTAAATATATTGTTTTGTATTATTATAATTGAGAATAACATTACGATTAACAACTTATACTTGCCAACACTAATGACAACAGATAAATTTTTGTCATCTCACTTGCACGAGGAATTTTTTTCTAACATATAGTTTTACAACACACCTGATGTGATTTACTATAAATGTTAGCATTCTTGGTAAGTCTCATGATTTGGGGCTTATATAAAGCTTTAATTTACGTCCTTTATTTAGAGGTTTTGCATAGATCGTAATCGTTATACACCAGATTATACCTACATGCTTAATATTGATTATTAAGCTTTGCTCAATATTTTGTCCCTAAGCTTACATCGGGAAAAGTAAGGGTAGTAACAACTGAATGCTTGTCTGTCCATACAACATGTTACACGGTAAGACAATTAACCTATTGAACGCCGAGAATCCAGACAAAATAGAAAATCCATTTGTATGGCGCCTTAAGGCGTCGTTGGCGGTCAAAGGGTTCATATAATAATCATATTTTAAGGGAAATGAATAAAGGTGGATATATACAGCATGTAAATAAAAAAGATTTCCATTTATCATGTTTCAAATCAAACATATCTTTATTGTAAAATAACGTTGTATTTCCTTATAATGATTGAAGCCATATGAGTAGGTACATTTATGTTACGTTCACTGACTTATGGCTATATAAACATTAACTTAATATTAATATTAAGTTTAATTTAAACACATATAACATTTAAAATACAATCACATTCATCTGGCACTCAATGTCTTTCAAGACAATTTACATATTCACACCACTGTTTTCATCGCGTTATAATAATATTTGGTTACAAGAGCTTTTGTTTCTATTACTACAGGTGATCCTATCCTGATTGAAATTATAGTTACTTTAATCGTTAACTCCTTTTTTTATTTTACAAAGTATAAGTAACGGACGGGACGTTTACCTGATGGTAAGGGATACGCCTGACCATGACAGAGCGGTATTGAATGAGTTGAGACCAACAACTGATTGACCAACAACAATTATTTTATTCTCCATCAATGGCGCACTGCGCCCAACACCCGAGACAACAGATGTTAGATCTCTTATATACTCTTATAATTTTAATAGCTAGTATCCTCACATCGAAAGACAGACGTGAAAACACTGCGGGTGGTACCTACCTAGACGACTCAGTACCGAGTCTTCCACCTAGTAAACATTGAGCAGTATTTAAAAAAAACAAGCTACAAGTACGAGTTCGAGACTAAACAAACGAAAAAAAAGAATTTCCAAATGAAACGTTTCCATGTTTTATTGTCTTTCCGGATGCACTTTTCACTTTTCTTTTTCATAATATCTATATTATGTATTAAGACATGAACAATTAAAGTAAAATTTAGAAGATTGCAGAAAAAATCAAGATGGTTTGAAAGGTTTAATCAGTTGGCCATTAACTTATGGAACACAAGTAGGCCGTTTCTTCAAAAAAGTCACGTCACGTGAAGATTTACGAATCTTATCCGTAGCATATAAAAACATATTGAAGAAATATTATATCGTTATTTGTGGTGTAAAGCTTTAAACTACTTTCCATCAAATAAAACCATCCCAGTTCATTTTAATTATGGACATAACTGTTTACATGTTTCTTTTTATTTTAAATTTCGGTATTTTTTTGTCAATCGGGATAGAATCACAATACTTTATAACTATGCTTTAGAGAACTTTGTACATTAAATTTACAGTCAGCTACAAAAGTCAACTATGACCATAAGTCGATTCGTTAACATTTTTTCCAACAACTTCTGTTGCTGACTGTGTTTGAGTAACTTTATGCAGTAAAATTTACTATAAATTAAAGTACAAAGCTTACGTTAATGCATATTATTTACATTACGAAGCGTTTCAAACTTCGATTAACTAATTTACTATTAAATTCGTCAAATACACATGTTATGTATACGACACAGTACGATACCAGCACAATATAATATTAAAGTTTGGTAAATTATATTTTTCTTTATCACCAGCTTATTTTATATCCCTTCAAAGGGACGTTTTTTGGTCAAAATTGTTACTAAATAAGGTTTTTAACTGAATTAAGGTTATCCATTTTAAAGTTTGACACTTCGTATGAAACTTCGTGTTCCCATAATTTTGAGATATAATTAATAATGTTTATGCAAATAATGGAGATGCTTCTTTAATTTATAAATTCATGACATGCATTAGGGTGTTTTTACTGTATATTATGTAGACAATTTTATAATCGACTATTTGTTCGTTATAATATGCTACATACTTTTATTATAGCGCAAAATAAATTGTTCAAAATAATTATATATTGCATAAAATGCCTAGAGAAAAACACCCTGTTCGTTCCATAACGTTCCATAAATACATTTTATATAATAGCATTTACAATTGTTACACTAATTGCGATCATATGAAGAAATAAAATTAACTGACCTTACAAAAAGCTATGGATAAAGTTTAAAATTAACTGACCTTACAAAAAGCTATGGATAAAGTTTAAAATATTTTTACAAAAGCCATGCAATAAAATTAATTACAAATGTAATAGTGAAAAATTATGCCTATTCCATAATAACTAATCAATTATGGCTGTGATGAATATTTTTAAAGCTAGTTCAAACAGAATTAAGCTCAATAATATTGCACTGAACTAGTAATTTAATTGAAATCAATAATAAATGACATATAAAATAAATGATACTCAATATATATAAAAAAACAAGATGCGCTTATTCAGAATCACCAGCATTAGTTAAACGAATTCTATAATGAATTCCAAACTTCACGGACAAGTTACATGTTTGAATAACGTAATGTTATATCACAACATAAAATGTATAAATGACATATTATTGATTATCATAAAAACTATGGATAAAAACTTAAGTGTATAAAACCCGTACTTAGGACTTAGTAGGAAAAAATACCAAATCTAAAGTTATATGGTAACAAAATAATGAGTCAAATTATAATCATACATAGTAACAGCAAGGTATTAACTAGATAAACCTGTAAAAATATTCTGGAAAACCAATCAGAGCTTAACATTTCCTAACGCAAATAAAAAAATAAAATTCAATACATTTCATAACACCTTTTATTATCTATTAATTGAAATTTAAAAACAAAATTAGTTACTTTTAGGTTCACGAATTTTTTTATAATATTTACATTGAAGAATGACTGAAGAAAAACACACGCAATAAATAACGAAGAACTTAGGCTTACGTTGTCAGCCTTTGAACTGCTTTAAAATAGAATAATCATTTTTCAAAATATTTATAGGTTTAGCTTGAACTGGAGGCCTACCGCCTTGTCTTTAAACAGTATTGCAATACTATTACTTCGCCTTTTCTAGAACACAAATGTTGACATATCATTATAGTAAAACGGAGATAGCGTAAAGCCTACCGAATTTGAAAAACATTCGAATATTTTTTCAAAGTTTCATTAAGAAACTTATACAATGTAAATGTTTAAGTTTATTTTCTAATCTTTGATGTCTGATTATAATATGACATAATTTAGAAAAAAGTTTACAAGTATTTACAGTATCAGTAAGGTCATTCTAAAATTTTTTTCATTTCTAATGCTATTATAATATTTAGTGTAGTTCATCAATGAGTAGATTATTAAGAGAAGCATTTTTAGTTTAAAAACATATCAGGACATAAGACGGTTTTTGTAAAGACTGTTCATAGCATTTTACTGACAGTTTTATCGGTTATCGGTCTGGTTGCTGTCGCTAACAATAGTCATAGTAGATCGGAGTCTTAGAATACGAAGGATGTTGCTGCATTTTGTATTTGAATCCAAAACGTAATAAATTCGTATCAATAATTGGGCTTATAAATTATGCTGGGGAACATATTTTAATATCTGGCACATTGGTGAGGACTGCCTTCCGATCTGAGGTTGTAGGTTTAAATCCCGACACGGTCCAGTGTTTTTTCGAATTTTAAAAATTACATGTACGTTTATGGACTTACGGTAAAGGAAAACATCGTGAGGAAACCTACGCACGCCTGCGAAGAAATTCAAGTGGATGAAGTCGGCCCATCCGTGCTGGGCCCGCATGGATGAAGAATATACATTCATGTTTTCCAGGAATTTTATGATATATTGATTGGATCAAGTGCCATAATAAATATTATGGTTTTTGGAGAATTTCATCATGCATTGCCAAATCAAACTACTCATTGACAAACCTAAAGTAATAGAATAGAAAAACGACTTAAATTTAAATATTTACAATACATTTCAAATAAATATTCCGTTAAGTGTACACCTTATGTATATTCCAATATGCATTTTATATAATTATATTTTCTCTATTTATAATTGTGGTTTATAATAGACAAATATTTCTCTCTTCGCGGACGCCATACGATCATTGACTAGAAGGAATCATTGAAAAGCAATATAAAAATGGTAAAGTATTTTTTTTCTCCAAAATTCAAAGCACTAACTAAAAAGTAGTATTTTCTCTTTGTCATTAAAATAATCAAATTACAATGGAAAAATTGTCTTCTATTCTTAAATAAATTCTTCTTAAGTTCTTAAATACAAAGATGATAAAAAGCTTATTATCCTTTTCACCGCTGGGGTTCCAGACGCAATAGAAAATATTGTGTCTATTGAATATTTTCAGCTGTGGCGGTTAGCGGTTTCAGTGTTAACCCTTCTTAAAACTGAAATCAAATACACACATGTCTAAGAGGGAATACATTTTCTCCACACACGGGAATACAGGATCTGTAAGACTGAAAAATAAATTGAGACGATCAATTCCTGTAAGACTTTTTTACTTAAAAAGTTTAGGAACATAGACTGCTATCTCGATCATATGTCGTTCTAATGATTTATCTCACGAAAAGGAAAACAGGCCCTAGTTGGCACATTGTATTTTCTACTCTATAATAATAATGATAAGAACAATGATTCATCGAAGTCAAGACGTCGACTGTACCACGACTAACTACTGTTTTGGTGTTGATCCTTTTGCGGGCCTGGACGGACTTTAAATGTCCACAGGAACTCTAACCTAGGTTATATTAGATCTTACAATAGTACCTTAATATAACATCAATAGTATAAGTAAATTAACATATAAGCCCTATGCTTTTTACTCGAAAATTAAATTCCTTTCGCATCGACTTCATATGTACATAACTTATTTGGAGATCTAACTTTTATTTTAACTGTTTATTTACAGTTTGTTAAACTGATTTAGTTCATGGCATCCAGGGCAAGTATATACTCGCTATGTTTTAATATATTTTTGTTTTCAATGTTAATAACAAAGTATGTGGGTTTTACTCAACATCACCTTGATATAATACATCCAATAATGATAAATTATTCGTAAAAGCAATATACATTTATTGAAAATTAAAAGAGTTTTTAAGGGTTTGTTTACTTCATATATATTTACAACGTTAAAACAAATTGAAAAATAAAGTTTTAAGTCTTATTTTGAATATTTCCTTGACATTACAATATATTGCATAGATACCAAACAGTATGTATGCATACACTTTCCGCAGTAAATCACTTCAATTTACCTTTTAGTGGTAACTTTGCTATCAGAATTCTATGAATTCAATAATTACAACGTTCATCTAGCTTTCATACGACATCAATTACACTTACGACTAAGACATCTTATCTTAATTAAAATATCACTTTTAGTCACAAAATACAAATTAATTGCTATGTATATATTACGTTTTTTTCTTAAAATAAAGTCTATTTCATTGGTGTTAAGTAGTTATTTAATCATTGATGAACTTAAAGAACATAATTAATTTTTGCGCTTTTACTGATAGGCACTTTGGTATAGTCACTAAGCTTCCGAAAGAAAATAGTGCCGAGAGATACATTGGAGAATTTAAAGAAAAACTTAATATAAAATGTGGAAATATATTGCGTATTAGAAGTTCCAAAGAAATGAAAATAAAGCTTATTCTGCATTATATGAAAAATACTGTTAGAATTTCTGAGTATTATTAAATGTAGAAGAGGAAAAATTACCTACTTATACAATAATTTGACAATATGAATTAGTAGACTCCGCGTTAGTATTTTTGACTTCTAACCGATGACAATACGTCTTATTTTTGCTAGTTTACAGCCATGTTTAAATCTTATTTCATTAATTCAAATCTTTTCGTTTTATTATTATTATCTAGAACAATAAATTTGCACAAATTACATAAAAATTTACACAGGCTAGCTATAATTAAAATTTAACTATGCACATTGTCGAAGGTGTTTTTTTTTTCAACGTATTAAAACATAGGTACTTTTGTTGCAGCAAAACCAACAGTTTTGTTACATATTATAAAGAGCCTAAATGTACGTACTAAGAGCTTGTCTGAAGTCGTGAAGGGCAGCCAAGAGTTGAGGAGCAGTAGGTCTGGTTGATGGAGATGTAGTCCAACACCAAGACATAAGGCCGTACCTGGTTGGAAAACACACATTTTTAAACATTTTTTATGTCAAACTGGATTAGTAACATAAAAACATAAAGATCGTATGTTTTATCCATATCATTACTTACTCATAAGGTGATACATTATTTAAAGAGCCATATGGTGAAATGCAATGCAAACATTTGCGCGCATGGACATAACTTGCATTGCAAGAGCACTCACAGTTTTATCAGGATCATCCGTTTTTGAATCCCATATTTCTAATAATAGGAATACTTAGAAATTAAATTCAACAACGTCCTTACTATAGTTCTACATTAGATAATCCTGCTTCGCTTCGTACATAAATCAACGTTAAAATTATTCAATGAAATCAGCCAGCTCATAGAATCACACTGCAGATCATAGACCACATGGCATGGCTAAAGGAGATCGGGTTGGAACCCACTTCGACCAATGCTTGATATACAAGACTACTAAGATCTTTACAATTAAGATCTTTAATCCTGATCGACACTGAAAATATCATTATGAATAACTCACAATTCATCAGGACAGTTGTGCGGTTGAGAAGGTCGGTACCCCCCGCTGAGGAAAGCTCCCACATCAGCTGCGTCCAGTTCGGCCAGTGGAGAGGCACCAAGGGTTGCCAGTTCCCAAAGGGTGATGCCTAAGGACCACTGTAGAAAATGGATAAGGATTATTTCATGAACCAGAGTGTCTAAGATGTCTTTGGAAATGTATTCTAAAGAATGACGTCCCAGAAACAAGTTACGTCACACATTTTCTGTTCAAATTTGCATTCAAATAGCGCGACGCGCGAGGCAGAAAACATATTTATCCAAATTATTTTATTTGTTTCAAAATTAAATACAGCTGCAATATCAGATACAAGTCTTAATATCTCCTTAAAATAATCTGAATTATTCATTCCTAAATGATTAGTAAATCATTATGAACATACTTGTATTATGTTTTATGGTTTTTACAATACATTGAAGTCATAAAAATACAGGCATTTCATATAAATCTATCATAAAGGCATTTTTTTAAATCTGCAAGAGTATCATAATTCTAAGGTAGTTACCACATCAGTTGCTGTGGTGTACTGGTTCTGCAGCAAACCCGGAGCCATCCACTTAACAGGCCGATTCTCGTTGTCACCAAGGCAATGGTAGTCGTCAGGAAACAGGTCACGCGATAGACCATTGTCAGTCACCTTCAGTCTCAATTTTTCATCAACCCTGTAAATGTCGCTTACATTAAAAGAAAATAAATAATAATAAATATTTACAGAAATTCACACAGCGCCATCCAGTCCCAAACTAAGCATTTGCCTGTAATATGGAATCTAATCAACGGATATACATACTTACAGACGTTTTTTTTGTAAATACATATATATCAAAGAAAACACCCAGACCAATACAAACAGACATGTTCATACACAAAAATGTATGGCCGGGGATCGAACCCGGAACCCTTGGTGTAATAACCGACGTCTCATCCATAACACCAAATGGGTGACACAGAAACAGTCCTGTTCATATGCAATATTTGTACTGCCCGTGGATCAAACCAATAACCCTTGGTGTCGTCGACAACTATCAATAGTTTTGATTTCCTTCAGCACTGCTTTTGATATGGGCAGGCGTTTACCTAACTAGCAAATGATCGTCCTGTTCTCTAAATAACTTTAAAAAAATATCATTTAGTTATATTCACAAAAATCTTCGACTAAACTTACACACAGTTTCTGGCCGCAACGTCAGCGTGTATAAAGCGCTGAACGTGCAAGAATGCAAGACCACATGCCGCCTGCGCTCCAAGATCGACCAGTTCACGAGTTGCAGGCGCAGTCTGCTGTCCCAGACGGCATGACGTAAGAAACCTGATAAGCAAATCTTTTATTAATAAATAAATAAAAATAGGGATCCCTTAGTCATTCGCGCTTAGCTTAATCATCAATAGGTCCAAGCAATTAATAGCAGTCAACCATGCTCACAATAAATGTTTAAATTTCTTAGGTACAGACATACATCAAACCATAACTACTTGTTTTACGGCGTACAGAACCGGTCTAAGTTTCTTCAGCTCTCGGAAGAGCACAGCCTATAATCCGGACTTCCAAATGACAAAAGTATAAATACCAGTTTTGGCTACGAATAAATTTTTTCCATGGTGATGATACCTTTTAAGATTAGAAGAGTGAGAAGCACAGCAGTAAACTAAAAAAGGCCTTCGGGCTTCCTCCGCACAAGCCGCCATAGGGGACAGCACGTTGGCATGCACAAGCCCGTACAGCCTCAAACCCTCCGCCACTAGCAACGCGGCTTGCATAGCTGATGCTGCATCTGTATTAAGGATTATAATCAGTATTTCCATTGAAGAAACTGTCATAATTTTTTTAAGAATGGAATAGTGTTAGGGGCTGAACATAGGCCTGCTTCAATGCATTCCATCTATCCAGTAGGAATTCCCTTCCTTATTAGGTTGGATGCTAATTTTGCAAATAGGCATCATGTGCTATAGAATAAGTGAGATAAAGAAGACGATTATTGGTTCCAAAATAATTACTTAGCTCTACGTTTGAACATACAAAATTGACAGTAGCAAACTGCTACCATGGGACTTGTCATGCGGGAGGATTAAGAATATTTCAAGGTCTATAAAGGAAGACATTATTGCATTTATGATCCAGTAGAAGCGTCGGTGGCTCAACGGTGTGGACTGTTGCCTTTCTACCGGGAGGGCTGAGGTTCAAATCCCGCAACGTACCAATGTGTTTTCGAATTTTAAATTATATGTACGTTATCCGATGCTCTTTCGGTGAAACCTGAGCACGCCTGCGAAGAGATTCAAGGGTTGTGCGTGAAGTCGTTCAACCCGCACTGGGCCCGCGTGGACGACTAAAGCCTAATCACCCTATACGGGTCGTGCCCTCGTGCCTTTAATGAGCTGTGATGAAGAACTGATGAAAATAATACGATAGCCTTATAATTTTCGGTAACATTTTCCGAAAAAAAATCTAGTCATACCATTATTGTTCAAAGGTAACCTTGAAATTGGCACCGAAGTAGATGGAAAAGAGTGTTAAAGTATTGTAAAGTAGATGTAACGGAATTCTTACCTGAAACAGTTTTTACAATGACCTCTTCGTAAGTGTCCCCTTTCTTGAAGACACCTTTGTAAATTCTGCCGAATGTGCCTTCGTGAATAAGAATTTCCAGTCGGATATTAGAACGGGCCGTGGTCAGGAGCTGTAGCTGTTCCAAAGGATCTGTGACGCGATCTTTAGTTGTAGTTTGCTGGAACAAATTGGCACGGTAGCATCGAAGGAATTGAAACAACTTATTATGAATCATGAAGAAAAATTGGCCAAGCGCGAGTCGGACTCGCCCGTGGAGGGTTCCGCAGCAGCAAGTAAAATAAAGTAATTTTTTATTTACTTAAACACCTATTACAGCTTTAATATAAAAAAGTGGTCTACTGTTTATGACGTATAAAAAAAACTACACCAGAAATCGTTCAAACTAAATTTCGTTGTTAGATTTTATGGTAATGTACATCATATATATTTTTTTATTTTATCAACCCCATAGTTTAGAAATAAGAGGAGGGAATTCAATGAAAAAATGTGTCCTCAAAATTTTTTCAACTTTGGAAGTGTCTCTCACGCAAACTATTCAATTTATATAAAAATGATATTAGAAATCTCGATATCATCATCATCATTTTTCAAGCTCTACACATTGATACAAGAAATAAATAAATATCCACTGACATTCACACAGCACCATCTAGCCTCAAGTTAAGGGTGAAGCCTGTATAATGGGTACTAAACAACGGATAAACATATTATATACATTTTTTTTGTAAATACATACATGTTATACGTAAAAAACACCCAGACCATAACATGTTCATGCACACAATGTTTGTAGCCCGGGATTCGAACCCGTAACCCTTGGTGTTGCAGTCGACCTCTCAACCGCAACACCAAATGAGTCTTCTAGAAATATTAATAAAAATCAATTCGTAACGTCGTAATTGAAAGAAAGACTTTACGCGTCTAATATAAATCTTCTACGTTAAGATGTAGGGTGATAACACAATAAAATAAAATTATGATTTGTTAAGACGTTCTTATCCTTTGAGAGTTCGTAGTAATAAACTTAAATATCCGAATCCTAATATAAACCAAAACCCTATAATTTGTTCATTTATTCCTTTACATGCTAGTTATGCTATCAAATTAAGAATGCGAGCTTTTAACAAAAACGGGTGTTATGTCCACAGTTCCACTTAAGAACAGAACTCTAAGTCGTCTAAATTCCGAGCTAAAACCTGTAGCAGGTGCTCCAGCATAATTGCTTCAGACCATCGCAGCTGGTAATATCTCTAATCGTGTTACGAGGAGCGGTGCATACGTAATGCACTTAAGCATTCACGATGCAGTTTCTACTGCAGAGGAATAGCCACTGGTATGTGGTTATATCACATACATGGTTTGGTAATATGTTTGGGTACTCATGCAAATTCTTCTTCCATATCAATTTGCTGTCATAATAAAAAAAGTTTTTTTTTTAACTTTTACTAAGAAATGGAAAGGTTCTGTTTAAAGTACCAAGACAAGTCAAAGTAAAAAATACTTTAAACAATGATACTAAAGAGCTTGTTATAAATGCTAATCGTTATTGAATTTTAAAGTCTCCAAAGGGAAAAATTACTCCAATAATTAAATCATCTTCTTTCCCTATCCAACCGTCATCAGCAAGCGGTCTGTTCATCAAGCCTCAGGGTATATCGAAAAATACTATTTATGATTTGCCGTGGTAAGGAATATTACTGGTTTTTAAGATTCCGTAGCCAAATGGCAAAAAACGGAACCCTTATAGATTCGTCAAGTCTGTCTGTGAATAACACAAACCCTTTTTTCTCCGAAACTATAAGCACTACACAATTAAAGCTTTGTAAGTATATGTATTCTGTAAACCGCTATTAGGTTTTTATAAGAAACTTTTTAATACATTTTGGGGTTCCCCATACATTGAACTGAAACTCAAAATTATTTTTCATCGTGTGGGGTATTAATGCGTAGATCTTAATAAATGGTATTGATGTTTTTAATATAAATTTTTACAAATTAAATAGTTTGCGCGAGAGACACTTCCAAAGTTGAAAAAAGTGTGTCCCCCCCCCCCCTCCTCTAATTTCTAAACTATGGGGTTGATAAAATCGAAAAAAATATATGATGTACATGGCTATAAAATCTAACAGCGAAATTTAGTTTGAACGATTTCTGGTGTGTACTTTTTTTATACGTCTTAAACGGTGATCCACTATTTTTTCATATTAAGCTTTAGTAGCTGCCTAAGTAAATCAAAATAATTTTATTTTATGTTACTTGCTGCTGCGGAATCCTCCACGTGCAAGTCCAACTCGCGCTTGGCCAATTATTATGTTTAATATCAGGCTGTTTATTTCAAAATACCAGAGAAGTTTAACGTTGCTACCAAGCCCACGATGTTGTGGACCACCACAACGTCGTGTTTTCTTGAAAAGAAAAAAAATTCTAATAAACATCTGAAGGAACATTATTAGCACATCTTATATTCGTTAACTCGCCCCTAGAAGGTGCGCTAATTCATAATTTTCTAAAGAATTCCAACGTAACGTTAAATTTATGTACAAAAGGGCTCTAAAATTAAAAACTGTTTCCCACCGAGCTCCATAATTACGGATGTAATGAAACTGGAATGTACCTTTATCTATAATCTAAGGATATAATCCCGTAGTTTTAATTATTCTTGCTAAAGGGATATCTTAAAATAACTTTGCAAATATTGAAAAATAGTAACGCTATTGTAATCCTGCTGATTATAGATGAAAAAAAGCGCTGTAACTAGGAATTTCTGGGTGTATGGGTCATATCGGGTAACGAATACAGGGCAGTTTTAACGGAAATAATTGCGGACAAAAGTTATTTATTTCCATCAAGTACGCCTCTGTTATGGGCAGGGGTGCTGCTTTTTATCAGGTATCTTGAATGACCCATCCAATTAATGACCCGTCCAACAATCAAAGTACTGAGGTATTCTTCAAAGTTTATTTAAAACTACGTAATAAGTATCAAGAATTATAAAAGATAAGTGTCAGTTGGTCGCAAAACTCATGGCCATTGGAGCACACAAGTTATGTATTGATGACTGCGTCTTAGCAAGCGTAGCATAGGCCGCCCTTTGGCCGGGTGGACCAAAGACGAGATGAGAAAGATTAGGTCCGCTAGTGATGGGGGAGACCTATTTCCAACAGTAGACTGCAATTGGTTGAGGATAGAGTAAGTTGTTGGCTGGCTGGATTGGTGTCCCTACTCTGACTGACGCTATGCTGCAAAGCCTTGAGCATCTTCGTAGAGTTGCACGGTTGTCCAAGGTGGTTACATATCGGTGAGTGTGCGAAGGAATGAGACGATTTAATTCCACTAGGCCCTTTTCTTTTCTTGCGATTAAGCCTTAGGAATGGTAGAATGACAACTATGATTTACATTTAGTGCTGTGTCAGTTTTGTCTCTTCCAGGGATTCCGCACATTTCACTGAGCTCAATATCCCGAAGCAAGAAGATCACTAATTGCGTTACGTTTGTATCACCTGTAGGGGGGTCTGTAACTCGTTTCAAATTGGATCCTTAATGAGGTAAAGTTCTCATTTTGTGCACAATTCATCCAACAAGGAAAAAGTATAAAGGGTGACAAAAATGAGGGTATCTTAAGACAAAAACTGTTGGATTTCTTCAAAAGATTTTTAATTTCATTTTATTAAAAAAGGTTTTTTTGTTCAGGTGTTTAAACCCGTGTTAATTTAAAAGACATTTAAATGAGTTTGGTAGTAGTGTGTTATATTAAGCGATAAATAAATGAAAATAGCGGAGGACCGGATATCTGGCGTAAAATGGGGATCTATGTCCAGCAGTGGACTGTGATAAGTCGAAGAGAGAGAGAAGTAAGTTTGGTCAATCGGGCGGTAGAGCTACTTACGGTCCTCAAATGGTCATCGTTTCTGTGATATACGTGAATGGCCCACTGCCACTTCAACTTTCTGATTTAGATTGCTATGTTTCCTTTAGTTCCTAGTTAGCTTTAGTTTGCTTACATATGACATAATTTCACTTTGATGCAAAACAGCTTGTCGCTCCCACACTATTATACGTTACGTTGCGGTAAGTTCAAGCAAAGATCCTCGGAAACCGCGTAATGTGAGCTTATTTATCTGCGGTAGTGGTTGCGTTTAGTATTTGGCCCACGCTATGTGTCTATTCTCTCTAATATGACGTAAATGCTCTGTTATAGATACGAGTATTCTTAAGTTCTTATTGACAGCCAACCGTTGATTCCACTTTGACTTGTTTCAGACAAAGACTTTTTTTTACTGATTAGGTACACTGAGGACTCTACCCGCTAAGCGTAGAGTTATAATGATGATAAGTGGTAGTGCGTGCAAACACGCATATACGTCTTTTCTTTGGCAAATTACAAAAAAGTGTAAGCAAGATGTCAACTTAGTAAGTTGTCATATCACTTGCCCAAGATTTTCAAGTCAAATGGCCTCCTGTCTAAGTCGAAAAATCATTTTATTCAGTTTAGGCCTACAAAAACAGTTCATGAACTAAATAATAATATCAACTTCATAAATTATTCTTTACATGAATGAAACTTGTTTACGTCACACACTACCACTAGTCTGAACTTTAACCACAATTATAGTCTACGCATATAAATCTACCCGAACAGTGAAGTAATTTATTACTCACTGTTTTTCCCGCTAGATAGGTACGTACGCTGTAATGCTCTCAGTCATATAACAATGTCTATTTTTACGACTTACTCCAAAATATGCCTTGACTAAAAGCATAACTATAACGTAGATTTATTTATATTATCATTACAGTCAGTGGTTTTTAAGTTTATTAATTTCAATAGGTACATAAACACATGGACCCCTGTAAGGGCACAATAATGAAATCATGACAAAACATGCACGCCACCACGTTCGTGCGAAGACACATAGAGTGGAATTTCTATAATGTTTAGTTAATTGGCAGTCAAGGGTTTAAAAACAAAATTTGTATTTCATCTTAACCGTCGGCACTTTTTAACACAAAATAATACGCAAAACAATTTAGGTTTAATGCGAAGGCATTCCTGAATAAGATGAACCCTAGAGCTAGAGTTCTACTAGCACTAGCTCCCATAAAGCAATCAGTGGGTAGTAAATCGAGGATAACGTTCCAGCTTCTGAGCTAGACTTGTTTCTCGTGAGCTAATTGCCGTCATTTTCGTCTTGGCTTTACTTAGTTTAGTATATGAACAGTGAAATTAGATATCAAAAAGGTGTGAGAGGATATGAAACGTACTGCTAATTTGTATTTTTTAATTACATTTTATTATACATACGAGTTTGTATGTAATATTATAAAAGTAAAGTAAAAAAAATAATAAGAACGATTGACGATGCAAAAGTATTTATTTGTTTATTTCTTTATAAAAGTAAGTAAATAAATTCAAGTAGTTATATAAACGAATTCTTTGAATAACGATATTTTGAGTTGGTTAATCATCATCAAAATCAACACTGAAGATAACAAGTTTTTCTGCACATCACAGGTTTTTCTGCACAGCTCTAGGAAGATCCGGAAATAACACGAGTTCAGTATTACGGGGTCTAATCGACTTCTAATCTAAAATGGGATAGACAGCTTAACGTACACTGAATCAATCTAAACAATCAGGTGATTCAATCTGTAATGTCATTATGAAACCGAAAAAGTAGTACAGAACGACTTTAACTATGCGATATCCCCGTGGGAATCGAACCAACGGCCTCCAATTCACCCAACGATGTCCCCTCTCGGACGAGGCGTGTTTTGTTAATATAACAAATAATCAATAATAATAATGACGTCATAAAATATCTTTGTTACGTTTTTTTTACATTTCCAGATAAATTGTCGTTGTCATCTTTTAAGCAGAAAATGCCTGTGTCAGATGACTACGCTCTTGCATAGCTGAAAGTTATAAAAGTCGGTTTTACAAAAATAAATGTATTGTACAATTAAATATCAATTTACCAGCATGTAAAAAAAATAATACACGCTTACCTGTGACACGTGTGTGAGATTCGAGGCGGCGTAGTAGGACACTCTGGATTCAGGTTTGGCGTAAATATGTTCCCCTATGTGTGTCGTGGCATATGGCGATGGCGATCTTCGACTTCCTTCAGACAAAAAATATTAATAATATTTAGCGCCAAATGGGAGAGTCAGTATCTAGAAGTTGGTTGCAATAGGTGAAAGAGATTGGTATGCATAAAGTGGTGTAGAGGGTGAGAAATTTTCAATTATGACTATATCAAATTTTCAAGCCCGATTCGCGTTCAGTAAAAACATTTGTGTGCATAAAATATCATCACGTATCAGTCTAGGTATTTTCAATGTACAATATGTGTTTATTTATAAAACAAAGTAATTTTATTAACTATTATAAATAAGAATAAGTAGGCAGTTTTTCCTGCCTTCTTATTTTGTCTCGAAGCATCTCAAAATCAAATCTAAGTTGTATTCAATTCAAACTCACAACAAATATCTATGTTAAGCATTTATGTTAAATAACATAAAGACACCATAAGCACGATACATACATGGAAAATATATTTAAGCATGGTTTAAATCCAAGTTTCCGCAAAATTAACAAGCTTATTCTTTATTCGCTATTTGTACAATAGCACTAAGCATAAACCAGCAAAGTATTAACTTAAAATTATGCTGTCTAGACACAGCATTCCAAGAACACGAGTTAAAAGAGCCAGAGGTTTAAAATAACGTTTCGATGTATTTTTATAAGTCTAAGCTAAGATAAAGTCTCCTTGGACTGGTAATTACCTAATAAGCCGACATCATAATGATAGGAGATCATGACTACATATTAACTATGAAAAAATTTAAGTATTATTACTAATGCAACAGACCTACCAAACAGAACTATCAATGATCCCGAAGGGACTGTAGCACCCCCAGCTGATAACTTACTATGAAAATATTATGTTTAGTTACAGTTTCTAGTAATTTAAACCCAGGACAAAACCATACTTAGCATAACTATTATGGCAGTAGCAATTAAATAGGTCAGTTTGCGTTAGGAACCCACACAGATTAACTAATTAGAGCCTAATTAACTAATACAGTTATTACTATTAAAAACTTTTAAAAAATCACTTACCAAAAGGAAATTTATGTAGGCTAGCTATGGTAGCGTAAGAACCAGTAGAGCTAGTGGTCTTCCCAGGGTATCCAGGCGAAGTATACGTTCTGGTGGCTGCCATATGCAGCGCAGTCGTATACGATGTGCTGAGAAAAAAATGGATGTTTTTAGAAAACTAAAGCTAATCAACATGTTGAGTGGCAGTGGGCTGGTATGTATGTTAAAGAAAACCGTGCAGCAGATGAGTTCTGGGGTGAAAATCGAGTCTTTGAAAAGTAGCGTGGTACGCCCTCCGACCGGGTGACCAACAACTTCACCATGTCTAGCAGTGGGTTGTTGGAGTTCGAAAAA